>JAQFYG010002431.1:0-14814 GCA_034694325.1 Entomobrya corticalis
GTATTACGCAAACAATATTATTCTAGCGAAAAATTATACTTTCATTATGCAAGAATTTAGTTTCTACTCCACTAATTGCCTTTGTTTGAATTAAACTTCTCTCCTTGTTTACTCAATGCTAATGGATTCTTTGCATCACTTTATGGAATACAAATATTGAACATACATTGTTAAATAAGCTAATTAACTTTATAATTTTGTTTTCTAAACACATGTTCATCTTTAAACAAGTTCTATAAAAGTTCATTATTATAATTTCACCTATCTTCCAACCTTATTTTGTCACAACTTTTGAATGATTTCAATTCAATCTTTGAAAGGACACAACAAGACAGACAATAAAATAAACAACAATACAACTAAATAAAAATGACATCAGTTAACCTATAAACTCTTATTTCTTATAGCATAAATGAGAATATAACTGAGCTGCGTCAAACTTTGTCAATATAAATTTATTACATATTTCTCTTCACTTTTCATCTCACATTTTTCGAGCATTGGCATCGATTTCCATAAAAAAAGTTGTCTTCAATTAATGAAAAACAGGCAGAAAGCCGATACCATCTCTTTTAAAATGACGGAAAAAATTCCTCAAAATATTTCAAACAAGAAAATATACAACTTGTCGTTTCGCATATGCAATGATGTACAGATGACAGCAATGTATCTTATGTGACTGGAGGCAATATTTCATAACTAAACATAATACATTAACATAATATTAAATTACAAAATAATATTGATCCGCTATGTAGCAGAAAATGCTTTTTAAAAGCGCGCAAAATATAAATATTTCTGTCACAACGTTCCCGAAACGACGACCTTCTGTTTCTTTTAAGTCTGTATTCACACAAAGATTGTAATTTTAGTATGGATTATTAATGACTCTTCGTTTTTCTAAGATTTAGAGCAGAGTCAGTTGAAGATTATCTATCTACGCTCACATTTACGATCAATTCCAGAGAAAATATATTAAGGGTCTCAAATACCGAGGAGGAGGGAAAGGGTTTTTTCATAGCAAGGTACGAGTTGGGCGCTTTGCTTCGCTATGCTTTGCTTATGGGGGTTCATCCAAGCTAATTTGAATGATTGTTTGTAGATTACTAATGAATATTATGGAGATTTAAACCAGTGTTGAAGAATCACAAGAACCTATAATGTCTAAAACTTTAAAATATTTTACTGTCAGTTAAGTAGTTTTCATATGATGGGACAAAAGTGACTGCACAAAATACCACACAACCAAATACAAAATCAACGTCCACTTCAACTGGTCATCAGACAAAATGTAGTCTCTGAATCAAAAAATTATTATAATATTCGGAATCTACGTACATTAAATATAAATGGAAACAGGTTGAAACTTAATTATCTATAGTTTTTTCTAATCAAAAGAGAAGTTTTGTGAGAGCGATTTTTTGCCAAACAGTGTAGACAGTAGAGTGTATTTGTTTTTGCTGCGTAAACAGATTTTTTTTCTCTGCTCAGAGAAGAGTGCTTTTTGTACTCCCACTTTGCTGACTTTGCTGTTGTGGGTCAGATAATAAAGTTTAACTTATTCTTAAACGACGTTAACCTAAAGCATGAGAAATTTGTCAAATGCTGGTGACTTACGAAATCCAGGTTTTTTACGAAATTACGACGAACAAAATATGATGATGATGACATGAGAAAGGTTACCGCAACCCTTTCATCAGTTTGCCAATTTGCTATTTACATCTCATGTCCTGCTGAGTACTCACAAGTATCAAGGTAAAATGATAAAAATAATTAATAATTAATTAGAAATCACAATAAATTTTGGTGAATTATGATGAAACCGAGTTTCAGTTATGGTGAAAATAAGGTATAATAGTGAAAATTAAATTAAATTAAAATAAGCCTGTTTTGTGATTATCACAGGAAACCAGTATCATCTTGTTTGCTTTCACCAGAAAAAACCGGAGGAAAACAAGACACTTGGTAAGACATCAAAAAATAGATCTTTTGTGTTTCATCATCCTCCGTTGCCGTTGCAAACTACGTCATATTCAAAACTAGCAAATAGTTACAGTACGTATCTACCGGAAGCTAAAGAACTAAGGAGAAAGATTTCACCAGTTTTATTTTTCTTACGTTCACCAGAAGACACTGAAGAATATATTTTCAACCTTTCTACCAGCTTTACAGGATTATATTACATAGAAACTTATTCTATTATTCTGTACTTTTTAGCCGTATTTGTATCTCTTTTTGGGCAAAAAGTGCTCTAAGGAAATTATAAACCCAACTCATGCATCAATAACAACAAGACAGTACACATTTTCCCCATTAAATACACCCAAAAAGCAAAGTTACAAAGAAGTTTAATTCAATATGAAATGAAATTATTCGACAGAAACTTCTTCATCCAAAAATTTACTAACGGCATCATCATCAAAATTTTGTATATCTTATAAGTTTATACTTTTTTGTGCAAACTGCAGCCTTGCATTGAACTATTAAATTAGATAAAAAGCAGGCTCCATGGACTGTAGTATACAAAACTTAAGTGATATAATCTAAATAAAAAGATGTGTTTTGAGTTTGATAATGGTGACGTAAATAAAATATTGAAGTTTTAAAATGAGAACAAAGTATAGATTTTTTTTCGTATGTGTACCTTTTCAACAAATTCGGCATAGATCAAAATTGTTTTAGTAATGACTTGTAAACTTACAAGTAATAAACTACAAGCGTTTTGCTTCAATGATAGTTCTGACTCAGACAAGTTATTTGAGTTTTATTTAGCATTACTGTGTTTTTATCAATTTATTTGGCATTTAATTCCAGGGTCACTGACTGAAACATTTTTAAAACCTGACGAAGCATTTTTCTAGAATTTTATGCAATATATATTTGCATAAAAATAAAACGAGAACAAAATCGAAATCTCGTATTTATTAACTCCATACCTAGAAATTTCCGGTAGAACTACACATTTCAGAAGCTACGCATTACGTGCATAGTCAATAACAAAAGAAAGTTTTTAAATGAAAATAAAAAGAAGTTTTTAGTCCGATCCAGTTAAGATTCCAGTTTCAAACTATGTAAATTTTAGAGTCTCGTCTCAAATCAAGCATCAACACAGTTCATCCTATTTCTACACATTCTATTCTATTTCAAATTAACAATTTGTACTTCGTTTCCGTTCCTTTATAAATTGCAACATAATAATTTCTTTCGATATTTCATTTTATATTAAAAATTTATTTATGCTTTAATACAAGCTGATATATCAATATTTTATATCGAACTTGAAAAAGTTAAACAAAAGCATGTTATCTAACTATTTTCCAAATGAATGTTTATAGAACGTGTATTTAGTTACTTGTCTAAAAATAAACACTTTTCGTAATCACTTCCTCCAGCTATTTCATTTTCAAGTAATGTTTTATGCTTAGAGATTCAAAAAAGCGAACGCTAATGTCAAGGCATCTCATTTTTAAACGCAGAAGAATTTGTTTATAAATTTGCCAGCTTAAAAGACAACTTATTGTGAATGAAAAGAGTAATGGGTAATATAAACCATCAACAAGTGCATGCAAATAAAATTGAATACGAGCTAACTAAAACAAATCAAATGGATGCTAAAAGGAAGCTAATAGAAGAAGCGTGTATCCCATAAATGCAAATATCGGATACGTAGTGACTCATACAATAACATAACCTTCGGCCACCCACAGCGCCCCTGGGGTTATGATTTGACCCGTAGTGTTTTCATAACAGTTGTTCAGTATTGTCCTCTTTATCGATTTATGCCATAAAAATGTGGTTTTACATAAGCCACCATGTGACCTTTGACCTCATGACCCCAAAGGATTTGACCCAGGGGGCTAAAAATCATTTCCAGAGGTTGTATGACCCTAGTGTGTCTGCGTACCAAATTTGGTGTCAGTAAATCAACTCGTTTTTGAGTTATCGTGCAGACATCCACACGCACGCATACATACTTACACGGACTGGATCTTCATCGCATTGCATATCTATCATACGTATTCTACGTATCCGATATTTAATAATGAGAATTTAATTTGAAACTTTTTGGTAATAAAGCTTAACGACGACAAGTAGAAAAAAATGGGTACCAAATTACTGGAGACTATAGATTATTCATTGTTCTCTGCACATACATGACATAGTATCTTAAAGCTGTGAAATGTTGTAACCATCTCCATTGTCCTATGGCTATTTTAAAATCTATTGAAAAAACAACCAGCTAGCTATATATTATTTTACAACACAGTCTGAACGAACAATATAGCTAACTAGGTAGTCATGAATAATTTATGTTAATATCAAATTTCTCTATTCGCAATACCTACAGCATTTTATTTATTTTTCTATTTCTATGTGAACATGTATGGTATATCATGCCAAGTTTTGGTATTTTTATAAACAGCACAATAGCTTAATTAGCTGGCCGTCTTTGAAAACAAATTTGCTACGGATCTCAACTCTAAAGACGATTGTATTAAAAATTTCAAAGAGTGTTTAAAATTGTGTTATGTCCAAGTTTTAAACATGATCAATTCATTTAAGTTGTAATTAGTATAATAACAAAATATGTTGATGTAAAATCCCGAATTGACCGAATATATTTATAATGTACTCTAAATAATTTCTTTGACTTAGGATGTGTGGCCGTCACCATCTCGTTGGAAATAAATATTGTACGAGTGGCGACTGCACAATAAGTGTAAGGTATCCAGGGTTAGGATTATATAATCATTGTCATTAAACTTATTGGTCCACTGAAGCCAAAAAATCCATATTTTAATGAAAAAATCTAAAACGTAGTCATTAAAAAAGGAAGACAGTTTATATCTTCAAGTGCCCTATCAGAGTCCCTGAGTATCGATTTTGACCTTGACAACGTCACCAATAGCTTCAGTTGTAATAATGTTTCAGCAATAGTTTTTTGGATTGGGACAAAGTGAGATTTACCGGTAGTTTAGTGTAGTTTCTTTTTGGTTGTGTAATTGGGTTTGTTGCTGAAGTATAATATTCACAACATTAATGGAGTTGTGTCATCATTATTATGTCGTAGGAGTATTACGCCAACAATATTGTTCTAGTTAAAAAGTATATTCTTATTTTACGCTAATTTAGTTTCTACTCTACTAATTGCCTTTGTTTGAATTAAACTTCTGTCCTTGTTTACTTTATGCTTAATGGACTCTTTGTATCACTTTGTGGAATACAAATATTGAATATAAATATTTAAATAAATTTATTACCTTCATAATTTTGTTTTCTAAGCACATGCGCTTATTTAAACAAATATTATAAAAGTTCATTATTATAATTTCATCTATCTTCCAACCTGATATGTGTCACAACTTTTGAACGATTTTAATTCAATATTCAAAAGGTCTTAACGAGACAGACAAGAATATGAACAACCAAATAAAAATGACATCAATTAATCTAAATACTATTATTTCTTATAGCATAAATAAAAATTGATCTGAGCTGCGTCGAACTTTGTCAACATTAATTTCTTATGCATTTTATTTTATTTTTCATCTCATATTTTAAGCTTCGGCATCGACACCCATGAAGGTTATTTTTTCAATCAATGAAAAGCAGACAGAAACCTGATACCATCTCTATTAAAATGGCAAAAACGTACAAAATATTTTAAACATGAAGCCGTACAACTTGTCTTTTTGCGTATGCAATGATATGCAGATGACAGCAATGTATCTTATGTGACCGGAGGCAATATTTCATAGCTAAACATATATTAATAAACATGATCTTAAATTACATAACAATAGAGATCTGCCATGTAGCAGATAATGCTGTCTAAAAGGGTGCAAGATATTCATATTTCTGTAACGACGAGTTTCTATTTCCTCAAGTCTCAATTGGCCCAATTACTATTATTTTATTTTGACTTTTTGATTCCTTGTTCTCTAATTATTAGAGGAGAATCAGTTCACGTTATCTATCTACACCTTAACACAGGATTAATTCCATAGAAAATACAATTAACGACGTTAACCTACTACATGAGAAGTTTTGTTAAATTCTAGTTAATTACGAAACCAAAACTCGTTCTATAGTTCAATTATAATTTCAAATATAATACACTGCTTCTTATCTTCATTTTTAAACACTCAATCATAATAAATACATGGCAAAAGCTGAAAACAGATAAGGCAATGGAAATAGAGTTTCGAGGGAGCCTAGACGATGACGTTTGTGGTGATGGCAATGATGACATGGGAAAGGTGATAGCAACCTTTTCATCAGTTTGCTACTTTGCTACTTACATCTCATGTCCTGATGAGTACTCACAAGTATCAAGGTAAAAGAATAAAAGTTATTTATAATTAATTAGAAATCATAATAAATTATGGTGAAATATTATGCAAGCAAGTAGCAGTTATTATGAAACAAAGTAATTTTGATTAAAATTAAAGGCGGTGGACTCAAAAAGATCGAGGTTATTCTGTCTCCACTAAACTTATTGGTAAACTTATTAATTAGCAGGGTTGCAACATATCTAGTTGTATTTTACTACAAATTTTATTGTGAAATTTTTCTGAAACAATTAGGATCAGTTTAACTTGATATTAAAATCTTGAATCATTTTTTCTCTGAAGTAATTGAACAGGTAATCCCATGCAGCAAAACGAAATGGATTGACACAGAGATGATTCCCTTTCTTTGTGAAAACGAAACCTTATGCGATCAACCTCATCACCAAAACTAGGTCAAAAACTTTTGAAGTGATCGACTTCAAAACAAAATTCTGAAGTGATCGGCTTTAGTTTTTTTTTTCGAAAAAATTTCAAATAAATTTTGTTGCTCTATATTTGTACTTCAAGCTTTTATTACATTAGTTTTGCTGAAAATAATTCATACTGAACACAAACAGGATATTATTCATTTATTTGTATATTTCCGCAGAATTATTAACATTATAAAGCATTATAAAATATGCCAAAATATTATTGTATGTCTTATAATGAATCCATTGACATTGTTAAAAATATTTAAAATTATGCATATCGATGATAAGAGAGAACAAGACAGTCTATTTATATTGAAACAAGTAAGTTAAATTGCTACAGAAAAACTTCAGGTTGTCTTATCAAATTTCTAAAAATGTGCAATTAAAAATCATCGTTTTTAAATTAAATTTTTTAGGTCTTCATTCTTCAGCTCAGTGGCATTTAATCGTTGACCATTTATATTGCCAATAATATAATAAAACAAATATAAAAAGCTGGTACAAAAATATATGATATGTTGTATAATGACTCGGCTCATAAGTCTACTTTAAAAACAAGTTAAAACTAGTGGCCTGAGGAATGTGATGAGCGCTTTTACTGTCCATTCAACAAAAACAGCAATATAAATGCTTAGTGGCCTATTCCATTCATTTTCATATTGAGTTCGTCGTGAACAGAAACAAAGAAAAAGAAATGGTGCTAAGGTACAATTTTATTTGAACAAAACACGTTGTGTAATTTGCAATAGTACCTGTTATATAATAGCTCATGTCAATAGCCAAAAATCGATGTATGAACATTCCTTGTCGCTGTTGATGAACTTAGGACATGACTGTCACATGATATTCGGAATTATACGCGTCTAGCGTCCCTCCGTCCATAAAAATAAACCTTTTATTCCGGCTACTTACCCATTTCTCTATAGAACATTTTGTCTGATAATATACTCTAAAGATATTTGTCCACCAGGTACATCTGCTCTTGATCAAAAATGCAAACAACTTTTGAGTTGAAGCGGTTTCCAACTCTAGTTTTAGTTAACTCTTCTCCAAATACTTTTAGCCAAGCTTTTATGAGAAAATTGAACTTTTCCACATGATAGGTCGACAAACAAGTTTCAAATTTAAGCATGTTGATGTTATAAATAAATTGATTGTGTTCATACTCCAGATCTTCTTCATCTCTCGCCTCTCATTTTATTTTATTTGCTGGTAGCCGTGCTATGAGCAAACAAAACTGTTAAGCAAACATTTTAACAAAATCTATTTTAGCCGTATTCTACTTCCTCAGTAGCGAATTACTTGTAACCAAATAATGGTAAGAAATAACACGATGATACTATGTTCATTTCAAATACAAGTTCATAATCATGATTTTCCCAAAGGTTTTCATTGAATGTCACAAGTAGCAATATACATGCAGCATTTAGACTAATATTAAGGTGTAAAGCCTGAATAAAATATGTACTTTTTATGAATGGTCGGACACTTGTAATGCCAGATATCTTGTTACATTCATGTCCAAAGTCCAAATCATCAGCGACAAGAAATGTTCATACATCGATTATCTAACAATATGTATTGATTCTTCTTCTTGAATTGAAAGGCAAAGAAGCCAGCAAAAAGATTTAAATTGCTGGTGTTGTCGACAGCGGACATGGACAAATACATACCATGTTTTTTCATCATCGCATTCCTCTTTTAAAGTGCCACGCATTGTGTCCATTCATGTCCTCAGTCCCAACTACCTACCTCAGTATCAAAAACAACATGTTTTACCAATTTACCAAATTGCTAATAAACAAGTACTTCAAATTTCCATGCAATCTTCATGTGTGTAAAACCAAATACTTATAAAAAATCCGTGAACTAATGGAGTAATGGACAACGCCTGGAGCAATATGGTCACGAAACACATTGTTAAAAGTGCCATTTCATATTTTAACCATTTTTCTACAACTATTTGCATTCCAATTTCCACGTCCTCTTACAATCCTGTCATACTTTGGCCCAAACTAGTTTTAACTTGTTTCTAAACTAAACCTTTGGACAGTGCTATTTTAAAACATGATCATAACATTTTTTGACGGCGTTTTATATACTCTTTTATATTTATAACTAATAGTAAGATAAAATGTCAGTGAATTGAAAAAAAAATGCAGACCTGAATATACTGAATTCATAAAGAATTACTTCTATTACGACAGTTTTGTCGTCGTTTTGAATAGCATACATATAGACATTTGATAAGATAACCTGGAGTTTTTTAAATAACTTATTTAATTTAATATAAATAGATCTTCTTTTTCTCTTTTATTATTCATCTGTCTGTCTATTTTTAAACGTATTTATGAATGGTTTTTTATATGAATATAATACAAAAATAACTGTTTGACCTATGTTCTAATGCTAATGTTATAATATGATTCTGCAAAAATAAATGAATATCCTTTTTGTGATCAGGTTTGCCTATTTTTAGGCAACGACTAATCTTGAAAAACGTTTTACATAGAGCTTTAAGATGAGGATGAATCAACACTAAACATTCAGTGTAATGCTAAATGAGTACCTTTCTTAACGTTAAATTCTGCAAGGAAAGCCGTTAGCATAAAATTTATTAAGGATTAAACTGCAAATTTCACGATTTAAATATACACATAGAAATCTGTAATTATTTAATCAAGATGGCGATTTTGAGATTTTTTGAGAAAACTTACGATTAGTGCATGTCCCAAATGTTAACTTTTTTTATCTGGAAAACTTGAGAAACTGTTTCATAATTCATTCCAATTTTACTGGCTGCTGACCATGAAAAGAATAAAAGACAAATGCTAAATAAATGCAAAGGAGTTATATTTTAGTTTGTTGAATCCGATTTGATTACTAAAATCTTTAAAAATAAAATACTCGCATTGTAATGCTAATGGTTATGCTGCTAAGTTATGTTATTCTCGGTTGTTCTATAATAATCTATGAAATAAGTTAATATGTATTGTGGGATATTTAAGTAACGTGTAGTCTGGCGAATGTTTCAGAAAGAAAAAAACACGGGGAATTGTTATATTAAGTCTTATTTTCGTGCTTGTTAAATAGATATTGAATGTAACGAGCTAAATGGTTGTCAAAGTGACAGAAAAAGATTATATTGTGAATGTAACAAAATACGAAAATGTAAATTGACCATAACGGAGGGAAATTACGGAATGAATTGTTGAGTTTGCAAATGGCAAGTACTTTACAAAATTAGTCTTAATATACTTAACGTTAACGCTGTTATAATATATTTTTCTGCATGTCTTTTTACAATTGAATCCAGATTATCCATTCATTTTGCTTATTTTTCTTTCAGTATTTATAGGAAACATGATCTTTTACAAGGACACTTACATGATCTACAAGAGTGGAAGTTTTTCTATACATTTTTGCTGCTGACTCAGTTCCAATTTTTTAAAATAAATTACAAAATTTTTAATGCTAGAACTTTCCTAGTGAAAAATAAATTTACTTTTTCATTATTTCCTGAAACTTTATAAATAGCATTTTCATGTATCTCATCCAAAAATCCAATTCATCATGACTGCAAAAACTAAAGTTTGCTTCTCTGTTGATTTTACTTATAAATAAATCGGTAAATACCGAGGTAGATAAGTGCCAGATATAATTTGAAAACCCGGCTTCGCAGGGAAGTTGAATGATACATGTTGGAGATATATTTTAGGTTAAAATTAATCATTGATCAATGTTGTCCTTGTCATTTGCTTTCGAATGATATATCACATGCTCTATGTAATGTTAAAATTGTTGACCTTTGACCCCTGACCCCTTAGAAGTTGACTAATGTTGCTGAAAATAAATAGGGTTTGTCCTTGGTACGATTTTATTATGTATACCAAGTTTTATCAAAATCGGTTGAAGCGTTCTTGAAATATCGCACAGACATTTTTAGAGATGACCCCTGCCCTTTACTTCCTGGGGGTATGTATTAGGTCAAAAATAATCATTGGTCATTGTTCCCCTTGTCCTTGGCGTTTGAATGATATATCACATGCTATATGTTGCTTTGTTAAAAATTGTTGACCTTTGACCCCTGACCCTCTGGGGGTTGACCGATTTTGCTCAAAATCAATGTGGTTGTACCTTGGTACTACTTGTATATGTATTCCAAATTTCATCAAAATCGGTTGAAGCGTTCTTGAGTTATCGCGCAGTCGGACAGACGGACAGACGGACGGACATTTTTGCTCCCACCATGTATTATTATAAAGTACCAGTACCTGGCACTTAATAACAATAGATTCTAGTGATATAGTGTTTGGCGTCACTTTTTATTGATCCAATATATTTTGGAAATTCTAGAAATTTTTTGCTTGTACATTCAAAACTAGCATCGAGAAAAAGCAGTAATATCTGGATGTTTCATGCCAGGGGTAACTGGTACATGGTATATTGGATACAAAAATATAGAATTATTTGAACCCTATTATTTTTGTAGATGAAGTGCTCTTTATTGCATTCTGAACAACTTTTATAATTTTCGCATTCAACAGTTTTTGTATGCTTTTTACAGATAATGAACAATATGCACGCTTTTTAACAGTATTTTCTGCTCCGGGGCTAATTGATGTGGCTTTTGTAATTTAATATTAAATGTTATTGCATTGTAATATTGTTTGGCATTTGGTTATGAAATATTTTCTTTTGTGACATGTAATGATATGCTGAAATTCGTACGACCGAGACAAGAGTGACAAGTACGCTCGTAGAGACAAGTTGTAAGTTTTTTGATAATATATTTAGAGTTTGTTTCATAATAAGATTTTATAAAAACGATGGCATCATCTACCCGTTTTTATTTTTTATTGTTTGACTAAAAATCCGTGCAAATCGAAGCGCACAAAATGTAAGAACCAAACATACAAATGTATATGAAATTTAGTGAAAGAACTATTTCGTAAACATTTTCATAAAATATATGGCAACTTAGGAGCAAATGAAATAAAATTTCTTCTGCTTTCCTTTAATTTCGATTTATTGTTTATGTCGTTTTTGTCTGGATGTCTGCATCTTTGTCTCTTTTGTCATTTAAAAAAATTGAATCCAAAGTAACTGAGTTTAGAGTAGGTTGCAGGTAAGCGGAATGATAATGAAGTTTTGTAAACATTTGTGCTAAAAATTTGCATGTATTTAGAAAACTATGAAGTAATAATCTCACGGATATTTTAATATTCCGTCATAACGCATACAGTAAACCATCCGAAGTTTGAATAAACAATACCAATTAGTAGAGTGGAAAATAAATTGACGCATAATGAAAATTCATCTGTTTTTGCCGGAAAACATTTTGGCGTAATACTCCTACAACATAGTAATGATGACACTACACGACTACATTAACAATCATTCTTTGATTCAGTTAACCAATCATAAGAATAAAGCCATTTTTACTATCCAAACAGAAATTATATTACGCTGTACACAAATCCCATTTTGCCCCAATCTATTACAAATTTTACAAAAATAAATCATAAATAATTCATCCACCTTCCAGAGAAGCAATAATCCTTGCTTCTGACAATGACTTCACTAAGAAGTCTATTAAAAAGGTAGTGAATCTTTGTGTTTTACCTGTTTATATGTATAATACTTGTGTACAATAAATAGAGAATATAAGCCTAGCTCTACACAATTTTGAAAAAAAGACAATATTGTAGTTGTAGTTGCTAGAGAATTGAATATTAGCAAGAATTATTTATGATCAATTACCCATTTTGTTTGTTCAAACTTTCTCGCTAAATAATAACTAGTTGATTAGTAATTTGCTTAAATTTATTTCAAAGTAGCCATACTACAACGGACAATGGAGATAGTTTTAGCTTCGTCGATATATATTCTTTATTGTTTATACTGCTATCCTTTTTGATTTTATGAAGTGATCGCTATCTTCAGCCTACAATAAAGATGGAATAAACACACAATGAATGAATGAGTAAAAACGGAAAAAAATGTGTATGTGTGTGCCATTTGTATACGCACAAATAAAAGACAAAGTTAAAGAGAGAAATCGCATTTGGAAAAATGTAATTGAAGTACAAAATGACTTGTCCAGTTCGTAAATGCCAAGTATATACTTTACAGACTTACTCGTTATACATGCTTTACGATAACGACGGTAAAATATACTTTTCCTAATGACTTATTAGTATTGAGCCTAGATTTTTTACAGACGATGATTTTAACTTTCCTTTACTATTTACAGGAAGCAGCATCTTTTACAAGGACACTTAATCTACTAGAGTAGAAATTTTGCTATATTTTTCTGTTGCTGACTCGATTCCGAATTTTCACAGGAAAAGCAATGTACGCTCTGCTGTTAATTTTAAAACTTTCCAAGTGAAAAATAAATAAACTTTTTTATTATCTCCTCAAACTTTATAAATAGCATTTCCGCGTATCTCATCCAAAAATTCAATTGATTGTGATTGAAATATAAAAGTTGGTTTTTCTATTGATTTTACTTATAAATAACAGCAAATTCTAGTGATCTAGTGTTTGACGTCACTTTTTATTGATCCAATATCTTTTGGTAAATTCGAATGTGGCTTTTGGCTCGTACATTCAAAACGAGCATCGAGAAAGCAGTTATATCTGGACGTTTAATGGCAGGAGTTACTTATAAATGCTGGATACTAAAAATATAGAGTTTTTCAAACGCCATTGCGAATTTTAGATGAAGTCCTCTTTATTCGATGTTCAAATACTTTCACATTTTCTCATTCAACAGTGCTGCTTTTTAATGAACAAGATGCACCTTTTTAACAGTGTTTTCTGCTCCGGGGCTCGTTGGTGTTATTTTGTAATCTAACTTAATATTATCTTATTGTAATATTGTTTGGCTTTGAATTATTTTCTTTTGTGACATGAAATGATACATTATTATTTGTACGATCGACTGGCAGAGACAAGTTGTAAGTTTTCTTGACATTTATTTTAGAATTTGTTACACGATTTTATAACAACGCTGTTATCATCTCCTTATTTTTCATTGATGTTGATTGACTAAACAACATTCGTAGGATATCGAAGCACAAAAAATACAGAAAGGGGGAAAATGAACAGAAATTTTGTTAAAAATCTAGTCAATACATATACATATTCAAAAAATATATAACAACTTATGAGCAACTGCAATAAAATATCTGATGCGTTCCTTTAACTTCAACTTGTTTTTGTATTTTTTGTCTGGTTGTCTGTATCTTCGTCGCTTCTGTCCTTTAAAAAATTAAATTGCAATCATTAATAAGTTATGACACAACGTCATAGTAGGTTGCAGATAGGTGGAATTATAATGAAATTTTGTCAAACTTTGTTATAAAAATGCGCATGTATTTAGAATAGAAATTTCAATATTCCATAAAGCATACAGTAAACAATGCGAAGTTTGAATCAAACAAAGACAATTAGTAGAGTGGAAACTTATTTGGCGTATAATGAAAATGTATTTGCTTCTGCTATAATAAATGCTGGCGTAATACTCCAAAAAATAATGATGAAGAAACTCCATTAACAATTGTAAATAGATTATTCAGTTAACTACTGATACACACATTGTCAATTACAAAACTAGCCAAAAGAAATAACATTTGCGAATCTCATTTTCCCCCAACCTATACCAAATTAAACGTAAGAAGTCATAAACCGTTCCTACATCTCCCAGACACGTAACAAACCTTGCTCATGACATTGACTTCACCTGAAATTTCATTGAAAAGGTCGTGAATCTTTGGTTTTTACCTGTTTATATGTGTAATGCTTATTTATATTAAATACAGTCTAGGATCAGGGGCAGAATTCTGCCCCTCAAAAAAATAATTAAAATCGGGGGCATAATTCTGCCCCTATAGGGGCAGAATTATGCCCCTCTTTGGCGAATTTATTAAATTTTATATTTATTTTTTAGGGGCAGAATTCCGCCCCCTAAAAATGTGAAAAATTAAATTTTAATCATTTTAAAATCAAATGATAATAACTTTTAAATAAAAAAATATGAG
>JAQFYG010002432.1:0-14812 GCA_034694325.1 Entomobrya corticalis
TTGCTCATTTCTTGTTTGCAAAAGTGGAGAGCCACTCTGCAAAACACGTCTGTACTGTTCACTCTCCAAAGCAAGACTCGTACCAATATATTACGTTACACTACTCCAGCGTAGAATAGGTATATTCATAGAAAAAAATAACAGGTAAGTATAAATTGGTTATTACCTTGATGTCAGGAGTGCAGCTTTTAATTATACAAGAAAAAGCTTTAGTTAAAGTTATGATGAACCTGAAGATTTCTTCTCACATAACTCAATTACAATACAATAATCAAGACAAGACACGATTTTCTCAAGCGTCGATTAGTGTTTATGGTACTAATTTGGACTTGATGTACAAACACATATATATATATATTTTTTTAACGCATGGTTATTTTAAGATTGTTTTAATTGAATATTTAAATTGGCCAGAACATTTCATGGGCATAGACCGCTTGTAGCTTGCACATAACATTTCCTGTTTTTTTAAACGAAATTTACTCGTATATTCAATTATAAAGAATAATGTAATCTTATTTTATAAGCATCCGATTTATTAAAGAGTTCAAAACTTTTTATGCGTTCCATTAGAAGCATCCAACTCAAAAATGTACAAATGTACTTGAATTGCTTTAAATAGAAAAGTATTGGAAAAAAATGAGAACCAAGTTACAAAGTACCAGTGTTTCTTTTTGGAAACGTTGTCTCAAAATATTTAAAAATTAAAGTAGTGAATTGAGAGCGGTTTTCAAGAAAATACTAAATTCACTTTCCAAACATCAATTTTAAAAATCTATTTTTATCATAATAGCTAAATTGTATTTTTATAGTGCAATATTTTATTGGTAGCAATTTTTTTTTGTTTTAATTTTATACTATCACATAAACTATTGAAAGACTTCCACCTGCGTACTTACCAAGCAGCCGGTTTGTTCGGTTAAAACTTTTCACGGCGTCGATGCATAACTTTGCATTTGTCGTTTTAATCGTACATAATATGTTGAAATTATACATAGAGGTTAATTTCAACGAACTTGCCAACATGGCAATACCAAAAGGTTTGGCAAGGGATCAGCATGAAATGAACCGTATAATGTATTAAGATAGAAAATGTCAAACTTCCTTGAGATTATATGATACTAAATTAATCCAGTGGCAAGCTAGAATGAATTAGAATCGCACTACTTTATGTGTTTTAATAGCAAACAAGTTATCGCAAAAAAGTAAGCAAGTGAAATAGTTGAACAATTTACCGGTGATTGATTGATCACTGGAATGTAAGACTACATAATATACAGCAACAATCTTTGGCACACACATAGGAAGTTTGCGAATGAGATTTGTAAGTCGACGTGTATATATGTCAGCTTTTTACCCAATATTGCGGCTTAATAATAACGATTTTACTTTTTTCTTTCCTCTACATTGCATGCTGATTGGGCATCTACTCCTGCGGATACGGATGGTACCAAATCGCTGAAAATATTTAAATGATATCGAAATCGTGTACTTATAAGTTAGCATTTGAATCAATATTGGACATATCCGTAATATAGCAGAGACGATACATTGGTACTTTTGACACCACACCTGATGATGTACCTAACCCAACAAAAGTCAGACAACTACACTCGTTATGTTTATTCACCTTCTTCCCAAAAACACAAAGTGTCCCGCAGATACGCATGCGCATAATTTGCATCTAACGCGCGGTAAAATACTTGCAACCTTAAGTTGCTCCTTAATGTATGATAAACAATTTTAGTAAAAGATCTACCCACAAGATGTTGCAGAAATAAGGAAGAAGTATGCTTTGCTAGCGGTTAAATAAATGGCCATAACATATATCAATTCATAGTTGCTCGTCTGAAAAACCATTTTGTACGCTTTCAGCGCCAGCTTAAATATTGTTGAGTAGAAGCAGCTGTAATTACAAAAACGTAGACATTCAGGTATTGCAAAATGAGTGGGTAATAAAATAAGCAAAAACTTAATTTTACATGCATTGATCGGTTAGGAATTGTATTGCCCATACATAGTTAGTTATCAGAAATCTTTTTTTATATCACTTTTTAAGTCAAGACGTTATTTTACGTTATTGTAGTTTATGATGTTATCTTCTGGTGGATCTGGGCTTTGCATGGCAACAGATACCAGTTATGAGTTGTGTTGTTAAAGATATAAATAATCTTAAAGGCTATCGATTCCCAAGAAACGTAATTTTGGTTTGCGTTATTTGGAGTTATTGTTATAGAACAATTTTTTTGATTAAATACTGTTTTAAACTCACACAAATATATGGGTTTGTTTGATTTATTGGATCGTACCATACTTACATCAAATTACAGATATTGGTATGAGCTTTTTCTCTCAGAAAATATTAGTATTCATTTTCATTTCCTTGCCGGGTATTCTTGGAAAGTGTAGCATATTCGTCGTTGAATCATGGCCTTGAATCTTGAGCACGTCGTGAAATTATGTACTAAAAAGCGGGTTCGGAAATTATTAACAGGATCAGTATATAAAAAAGCTGTTTTGTATAAACTCAAATAACTGTATTTGGCTAAAACTACATTTTTGTGATAATAACTCGATATAATAATTATATGTAGAAACTAAACCATAGACATTATACATGGCTTCAAATTTTCTAATTGGTTTTCGTGTACAGAAGCAAAAGCAATAAATTGTTCAAATCCCAACAAAATGTTTTGATGTTTATGTTTTAAGTCATAGATTGTTTTAAAACAAAAACATAACGGCCTGTTTCACTGCAAATACTCCTACGTATCTTATAATCTACATTATCAAGTTTTCAAGGCAGCAAATAATCGGTTGAAATAATATCAACTTGAAGAAAGATAGCTCAATAATCCCATCATATTTTACATTTTGTTGCCTGCAATTTAAAGTTTGTAACTGCGAAAAAAACTAAAATGAAAAATATCAAATTTTGTTCAAATCAAATTTAAAAAAATTAAAATAAGGCAATTTGCAATGTTTATAGTAATGTCAATGAGGAAATCTTTATATATTTTTCAGTAGAAAAGTTATCAAATACATTCATATTTTAGTCAATCAGAATTCAGAATCCCTTTTTTATCACCGAAAAATATGATTTATATTTTTACTTTACTCTCATAACTACTTCAAAGGAAGAAAATATTTTTGAAGAAAGCAGTTCTCTTGGCCGTGAACATTTAACGTAAACTGGTCATTAGCCATGCCTTATTATAATAAAAAAGCCTTCCAAAACAGTTTTTGACAAAAACAAACAAAAAAAGTGATCGTATAATTTTGTATTTTTAGGTTACAACGTCGTGATAAATCTTGAATTCGTTAACGTTTTTTTCCACAAGAAACAGATCAATAGACAAAACTTTATTATATATACACAAAATAATAACTTAAAATTCAAATAAAAGAAATAGAGCAGGTTTCTGCTGAGAATTTAGATACAAATATTCAGATCGCAAACTATAAATAAATGCAATTATCCATCTAGAAAGCGGTGCATTCTATGTTCACTACCTTATTTTTAAATTGGAAAATCTAAGCGAAATTTTATATTTACTATGACCAATTGGTCATTATTTATAAACTTAAATTAGAATGGCTGATTATAAAGAAAGTGTGCTGAGCAACCCTGCAAACGTTGATATGGTTTGTTTAAACCGTTATTTATTCAACAATTGCTCGTCGGTTCTAGCCTTTATAAATATTAAGGCAATAAAATCAAAAAGTTAATCCGGTTAATGGAAATGAAAATGAAGTTTTTACTTGTTTGTATACTTGATAATAATAGAAGTAAGATATAAACAGTCGGCTATTGCAGCGTTTGATTAACGTTACAAGTTCAAAATACGTTGGAATTCCATGTTGAAATAGGGCACTTTCTCCATCCCCTTCAAAATTCCCCCGCTGCCGTTAAGGTACCTGTTTACCCCGCCAGTGCATGGCAGTTTGACGCTTGGGGTGACGAAAAACTCGTCATATAGCAGCGTCAACAGTAAAAAAGTGTCAAAATTCACTGCATATTGGTGTATTTACGCTTTTATATAGCGTTTATGAATGGCAGTGGCCAGCAAAACAACTGTTTTGCCTTGCGTTTGCTGTAGGTGCACCGCGACTATAGCTTCTTTTTTTGTATTTTTAGTATTGTTTGGCAATGATGGTGTAGTAAAGCGACAAAAAAGTATAATGTTGCTTATTGCTATCAAGTAGTACTGGCGATGATGATCATTTCACTCATTATGCAGTTGTAAACTGAATCTTTACTTGTGTGTTTAAATTTTTTTCTTATAGTTTTCTTTGGCTAAATTGTAAAAAAAAACAATTTATCGCTGCTTTGCTTTACTTTTTTGTAATGTCTAAAAAATAATACACTTTTCATGCAAGATTGTAAACTTTGAAATGAAATTTGTTCATCTTTGTTTTTTTTTGTGTTGCGTTGCACTACAATAAAAAATGTGAGCAAACAAATTTAACAAACTATGAAATTTTTATCGGACAAGTTGCGATTTAGTAATAAAATATGTTTACTTGTAATATTTTGCTTATTTTTGCATGTCACTTCTCAATTCAAAATGAAAATGCAAGTAGTCAATCTAAAAAACATGCACATACCTATGGGGCAAGTTGATATTTTATGTAAAAAATAATTTTATCAATCTCTTGTTTGTTATTTTTGTATGGCGTTGCAATAGAAAATATAAATGTGAGTAGATAATCTCAAAACAAAATAGATTGCTCAGGGGCAAGTTGCGATTTTATTTAAAAAATAATTAAAAATTTAATCTTACACTTTCCTTTTATTATTTTAATGTGGCTTTATGCTAAAAAATAAAAAATGTGAGTAGCTCATCTCAACAAAAGATGAATTTGTTATCAATCAAGTTGCAATTTTATTTTAAAATAATTTAAAATTGAAACCTACGCTCCCCTTTTAACATTCAAGCCAGCAATTCCAGAACAACCAGCAACACTTTGTTTATCAAGAGAACTAGCCGCATGATTTTCTCTTTACCGCACCTTTTTTCATCCCGATTTTCTTAAAATTTTCCATTTTTTTCTTTTAATTTGCTCTTTTATGAATCGCAAGTGAACTGAATGTGAAGTGAAAGCATCGTCACCATAATATTATGACGTCAAATGAAAAAAGCAAAGATGATGACGATGGCCATTCAATGCTGGAGCAGTCTTTTGAGCCCGGAAAATATTTGGGGTGACTTGAAACAGTCCTCATTTTACACACTTGCATGCTACAGCCAAACATTATATTAGTAATTCTATTTTGTTAAAGTTTTTTTTATATTTTTAATTATTTTATCTGAACAATGCAATATTTTAACAACAGATAGCACAAAAATCATTGGTTTTTTTCGTATGTAAAGGATACATTACATATTATCTGTATCTTTAACAAATAACTGTTATTAACATTTTGTCATAACTTGTAGTTTGACCCCAACTACAATCATACGCCTGCTGAATAAAATGTGACTGACGTCTTTATGCAATAAAATTTATTGTCACCAGACTAAAATGCGATAAATATTTGCGTAGCATTTTTTCCGTTACATTTGCTAGCATGAGAATGATAGGATTGAAAAGAAATATATACTAGAACAATGAGAATGACGTTTGTAGACGCATAAAATTTTGTTGAGCAAAAAGTACGACACACAGGATGGGCTACGTAAGAATGTGCGTAATCATCGACAAAATACTAGACTCAACATCAATATCAGGATGTGTGACTAAAGACGCACGGGTTTTTTTCTTCCCTTTTAATTGCATCTTGCTCGTAATTGTAATTGTATATCGTTATTTATTGCATTACCGCAAACACTATTATTTTATAGAATCATTAATTTTCTTGTTATCAAATACATTGTAGGAATGAGTTGTCTCTGTCTGAAGTTTTATTTTTAACTACTTATAGCACATGCATACATGGTGTTAACTAATGCATCATTAATAAAAACATGATTTTAATGGATATAGTCTCCTCTTTTGCAGACTACAGACGAGATTATATACTGCGATCGATTATTTATTTTTTCGCTTTATTACATTGGCATCACAATATTTTATTATAGAATGTCGCCATCAATAGATTATTTATTCTGCTTTGTATTGTTATAACTGCGATATACAAGATATATATTTTCCATCTGCTCCAAAGTAAATTGTGCATTTTTTTCAGGAAGTATTAACACCTGAATTTAAATTCTAAATAGGTAAGCAAATCACAAAACACTTTTTTTGAATCCAAAATTTAGTATAGTAATCCAAGTATAGTACTCCTTCAAATTTTATAGTGAATTCTAGACTTTTAAAAATCAATTTTTTTTCAGAAAACGAGGAGGAGGTTACTGCTAATATTGCTGGCGGATCTTTTCAGCGTTACTTGTTCGGATTTGTTAAAAAAAGAAAGTAATTATTCGAGACCTACTGGCCATGTTGCACTCCCGCATCCTGGATGCACTGCCTCTCATGGTACAGTACCAGCACCACACACAGTAAACTCTGCTTCCCATGGACCGCCAACAATGTCACACGCTTGCTCCTCACCACCTCATGGACCAGTGGCATCAAAACATGCGTCCCCCTCAATCCAAAATAGCAATTCAGCATCAAAACACGCATCCCTCTCACCAACTTATGGACCAGTGGCATCGAATCATGCGTCGCCCTCAATCCCACATAGTCCGCCAGCATCGAAACACGCTTCCCCTTCACCACCAAATGGACCAGCGGCATCGAAACATGCGTCACCCTCCACCTCAAAGATGAATTCAGCATCAAAACACGCATCCCCCTCACCACCTCATGGACCCCATGTGACTGTGGATTGTGGTCCATGAGGTGGTGAGCGGGAAGCGTGTGACATTGTTGGCGGCCCATGGGAAGCAGAGTTTACAAAAATTGTAAAAATTGTAAATTTATTTTTAAAAGTCTAGAATTCACTATAAAATTTGAAGGAGTACTATACTTGGATTACTATACTAAATTTTGGATTCAAAAAAAGTGTTTTGTGATTTGCTTACCTATTTAGAATTTAAATTCAGGTGTTAATACTTCCTGAAAAAAATGCACAATTTATTTTTGAGCAGATGGAAAATATATATCTTGTATATCGCACAGTTATAACAATACAAAGCAGAATAAATAATCTATTGATGGCGACATTCTATAATAAAATATTGTGGTGCCAATGTAATAAAGCGAAAAAATAAAGTCGGATATTTCTTTATTGTGTTTCGATGCATTTTTTGTCTTTATTATTGTCAGACACAATTGGCTCTACTTCTGATTTTTGACTCTGACCTGTGCTAACAAATGGTATGTCACCAAATGTAGGAGATAAAAGCATATTTTTTGAAATGAGTATGTCAATATTACATAATTTTTTGTAAAGTCAAAACCCAGCAGTAATAAAGAAAGCTCATCTTCGACGATAACAAACTCATAATCAACGGTGGTATGACCAAATTTTATTGCAGCCTTAATCTTTCCAAAATTTTAATAGTCTCGCTAGTGAAAGTTGTGAGTGTCTCAGTTGCTTCTGTCGGCTCAGTGCCTATAACAAGGAAATATCGTGCCGTGTCGACGTCTGCTTTATTTGGTAGTTTCCAATTTTGGCCATAACTATGGGCATTGATATGATTTCTGTTTTGACCCTTTTTATTTTGGGAGTGTGAGTCGTATGAGGTGTAAATGATGATGATGCTTTTATGTTGAAAATATTGTGCTGCATTGAGTCTAAAGTTGTGTTTATATCCGTTCCCGTTGCGAACCTTGAATCTCGCCTGTTTTCGTAATCTTTTGCTAACCTTTCTAACTCTGACACTGTTGTTGGGTTGCCCCGTTATTCAATGTAGTCGCTGACTTTGCTATTCATATTTCTTAAAAAATTATCTATCCATGCCTGTTCAGTTACTTTTTTGAAATTTTCCCCTGCATCGTATTTTACTCACAAAATGAAACATGATGTAGTTTCTGTGGGTTTTTTGCTTTTAGTTTAGCAAAAACGATATATTATTTTCTTCCTCAAAGACAAAAGGGGCTTGTTCAAAAAAATCCGCAAGAGTATAATCTTGTGAGTACAAATTATCAGCCTGTTTGTGAAACCAATTTTTAGCCTCTTTGTTACTAAGGCAAATAGCAAACTATAACTTTGCTTGAGAATCTGTTGTTTCTCGAGCTAAAGCCCAAAATGTGAATTTCTGAAGAAATGCTTTGCAGTTTGTTTTAGTAAAAAAATACAGGGCTGTCCGACATTTTTATACACCAAATAATTATGCTGAATATGATATTACCGACTTATTAGTTAGTTTAAAGCAAAGTGTAAAACATGACTAAATGGTTATTCTACTGACAATGAAGGAGAAATCTAATAGGAATAGAGTAAAGTTAAAATAAGTTACGATCCAATTGGGTTTTGAAATTGCTGATGATGGTGAGGGATGCTTCCAATGATTGGCGCTGAAGTTGAGTAATATCCCAAAGCTGCTCTTCTGATCAGGTCTTCTTTTTCTGTGACTGCTTTACTTTGGTTTTAGGATTTATTACTTTTAAAAAATCTCTACTTGATTAATTTATCGGATTAAAATATTTCTGGGGGGTAGTATGAGACACTCAAAAGCGAAGGTATTGGAAACTTAAAGCCTACTCTACCAGTAACGAACCAATTATTTAAAGGTTGCTTTTATGCGATTATGGGGGAATGATAGAGCAAAGAAGCTGGCGTTGTAGCTTGAGAGTCAGGAATTTTAACTATTTATTGCACTGATAATATTCTTGTTGCTTACCTGATCATATTGCATCATGACGAAGACTGGCATGACTCATAAGATGCTGGCATGCATAACATTTCATTATGACGAATGTGTTCATTCGTCACTGTACTGATAACTTTCTACTATCCTGATAACTGTAGGCCATGATCTTCAGAAACGAGAAACTAATTTTTGGTGAATGTTTTGTGAATTTTGTCAAACAGATACCGACACTATTATTGGATGTACAATCAAATAGCGTGTTGCTTAGTGCCAAGACTAATTAATTTTTGCGCAAATTTATGTGCTTTGCATTTTTGAAATATGTATATCTAGTTTTGTTAGAAAATGTTGACAAACGAATTCAATGACTGTTTTTTATTTAAATGAGTCTGCTGTTATTTTCCTCTCTGATCAAATGTAATTTATGGGTGAAAAGCTACTCATAAAAGCAATTTGATAATGGAGCAAGTTTATGATCGGAAACAATAAACATTCTTTCGTGGCTTGTATCGAAGGGTTTTTATTTGAGTTTATAGTGACAAGACTACAGTTTCTTTGGTAGTAAAATATGCGTTGTAGTTGTATATAGAATTATAAACAAAGTATAGAAATCAGCTTGACAAAATACGTATAAAGTCGATTGAGTTAAACGTTAGCAAGAAGTTATTTTAGACGACATTCCACTCCGGCAATATTTTGGCAGACACAATGCTTATTTTAATACCTATTTGATACATAGAATTTGACATTAATTTTTTTACATTGTTCAGAATTTATTTAATATCAGTTAGTAACATATTTTGGTTAGTTAAATAATTACTTTTAAATAAGTTCCTATGTTAAGAATGTTCCCTTAAAAGTTTTAAAAAATCAAAGCACTTTCTGATTCATGTCAATACGTTAAAATGAAAATACTATTTTTTATCAAATTATAGTACTCCGATATCGTAAATTGCTTACTATATTCTATATGATGTAGCAAATACAAGTAGATACTAAGTTATACAAGTCGTGCAAATATAATTTATCAGGAAATATCTAAACGATTTCGAATTCGAGTATTTTAAAAAACTAACACAAGTGTTGGGTTTTAAGCAATTATGCTTGCTTACAAAAACTAAAATCATGTAGTTATCGCTCCAGCCTTTTAATACGGTAATACGTCATTCACTGGCAATTATTGCATTTGGCCATTAATCTGGGAAGCACATCAGCAGTACTTGCGTCTTGTAATGAGCATAAGGTTGAAGAAAACAATATGAGAAGTGGAACGAAAGGATTTCTTAATTATATTTTACCTTATGCCATCTTTCATACTTTATTTGAAGCTTTTAGACGAGACCTCTTAGCTGCTTTTTGTACTGTAACTTCTGTTTACTTATCAGGTTGCGATGCCAGCAGAAATATTTTCCTTGTACATCTACAGAATGTAGCAGTGCATACAGCAATAAAAAAGCAGTTGCGCTTCATGCTGAACTATATTGAAAAATAACTGAACAATCAGTTAAGCAATTGGAAGCGTGAATAAGTATAATTACTCATTATTCCAACGAACGGATAAAGCATTGCACTATGCTAAAACTAACTCAACTTGCTCATTTTATTTCATGTTTATAGTGCTTGGGTTTCACTACTTACTACTTTCTTTAGTTTTTTCTAATTTTCTTTGGTCACCAAATGAGATGCATCAGATATCTACGGACATAAACATCCAGTTTAGAATGCAATCTTTTTGAATGACGTTGAATTCGTACTCAAAGTCCATTCGTTAAAAGGCCTTACTCAATATTTTGTTATGCATCTCACACCGTATCTGCATAAAACTATTGAATATTTGAAATCGCTTATTTTCTAAGCACATGACAAAAACAGTGAAATACCTCCAAGATATTCAAAACATGAAGAAAGTCATTAATCTACTCTCAATATTACAAATAATAAAAAAATATGTTAACATATGAACCTATGTGCCAAAGAGATCAATCATAAACGGGGATTAAATGAGGTCATATGGTCATAAAACTATTTTCATTGAATTTGCCGTCATCAAAGATCTCTATCCTCTAAGTTTCAGCTCATTAGCTCTAATTTCAATGTTGGACCCCATGCCCAGGGGTCAAGTGAGGTCATGGGGTCATGAAACAATTTTTTTGAAATCCCCGTCATCGATAACCCCCAAGTACCAAGTTTAAGATGTTTGACCTCTAGAGGTCACGTGTGAGGTCACGAGACCATTGTCATTGAATTCCTCGTCTTCCATAACCCTCAAATCATAAGTTTTAAAAGTTTGACCTCTAGAAGTCAAGTATGAGGTTACGGGGTCATGAGACCATTGTCATTGAATTCATCGTCATCGATAACCCCCAAGTTCTAAGTTTCAGCTCCCTAGCTCTAATTTCTATGTTTGACCCCTTGTTGCAGGTTTCAAATGAGGTCATGGGGCCACGAAACCATTTTATTGGATTCCTGGTGGTAGAATACCCCTAGTACCAAGTTTCAGCTAGCTAGCACACGTTTTTATATAGTTGACCTCTTGGGGTCAACAGAGGTCATGAACCAAGTTTGCCCAAATTCAATACCAAAGGTCCTTAGTACTCAATAGTTCTGTATGCCAAATTTGAAACAAATCGAATAAAGCGTTCGGAAGTTAGAGGTTGGATTCACAGATTCACAGATACACAGATACACGTGGCAGCCATTTCATCCATACCCAAATACATATGCCATCTTCCGTTTTTATTATGTGCCTTTGGCACATAATATATGATAACTACAGTACTTTGAAGTTGAACCTATGGCAATTTTTTATGTTCTGGTCTTGATTGTCTGATCGTAATTGTATTTAAATTCGGTACTTTGTATGCCATTTGTATTCATGGCATCATTTAAATTTGCTTCCAGGGAATAGATTTTCTGGAGTATTTGCATGCCTTTTAAAGTCATGCTACTTGTTCCCAATTCCACTAGAGTAACATAAGCATGTTCAAGTTGCGCTTGGTCATCTATCTTTGGTTAAACATCATCATAATGTATTCATCATCATGGTCATGCTTATCATCATGGTTCAGCATATAAAAAATTGTAGTAGAAAAATTACTGCATTCAACTTGTGACATTGACTTCTTCTATTAATGTTCTATTACTCTGGGTTTTGCTTTTGATCTATTCTTGTCTGTCACTATGTCTGCATCACATTTTCACATTTGTTCCTACTCAGAAGGTTCAAGCTTTTATCGCTCTTTTTTTGCATTTATAGATTAACGATATTTTTGACTGATAAAAACGATATTTTTTTGGAGCTGCTATCTGCTCATTTGCATGAACTGGCTAAGAGAACTTCATCGTAGCTATTTCATTTCTTCCATAATGCTGGCCGTTCAGCCAGTGCATGCAAATAAGCAGATAGTAGCTCCAAAAAAATATCATTTTTATCAGTCAAAAATATTGCTTATCTATAAATGCAAATTATTTAGATAAAAAAGAGAGATAAAAGCCTGAACCTTCTGACAAATGCTCGCCTTCGAAGCACTGTAAATCTCCGTTTTACTGCAATGCTTCTTGTTCCCTCCAAGATTGTGTTCGTAGTTAAAAGTTTACAT
This sequence comes from Entomobrya corticalis, assembly GCA_034694325.1. Classification (NCBI taxonomy): domain Eukaryota; kingdom Metazoa; phylum Arthropoda; class Collembola; order Entomobryomorpha; family Entomobryidae; genus Entomobrya; species Entomobrya corticalis. The sequence continues at coordinate 12,368 of JAQFYG010002432.1, forward strand.
TGATTATAACGTCACCATCTAATTCACGGAGAACTAAGTTTATACTGGTAAGTAAAAGATTTCTCCGAATAGTTATAACTAATTTAAAAATAACGAAGAACTATAAATTCAATTATGTATAACGTGATTAAATTTAACAAAAGATAATTGAAGAATGAATAATTACAATATGATTTTTAGTACTCATTTTCATGCGTTAACTGCAATAAAACAAATTAAGGCAATATGTACTTGAAATCAATATGGTGCTTGTATTTACACGTACTTTTTCATTCTATTTTATTAAAACCAAGTTTTTAAAATTTAAATAACTGTTTATATTATTTATTGCTAGCATTTTTATAAATGATGGCCTAGATTTTTTTCAATATTTATTTCGCGCTGTGCTATTTTATGGCCAGTTTATCTTTCTAGAGGTACAAGTCCACAATTTCAAGCAATGTAGTAGATCAACAAAAAAATGTACAGAGGCTCAAAAATATGAAAATCATCAAATTTACATCTAACATCGTAAAGCTGCGCGATTTTTTAAATAACTGGAATCTTAGTTTTGCGTTTAAAAAACAAAACAAAGGACCACGTCAACGATATTGTAGCTACAAACTACACAAACTTAATCCTTTAGAACATACAATACAGCTGAAATTAACGGAAAATGTTTTTAGGTTTTAGATTTCATGGCAAATGCCAGCGAACATATTTATAAAGTTATTAGAAAAAAGAGTGACTGTTACTTTGTTTTGAACAATCACATTTCTTAAAAGCCTATCGCCACTCAGGATTACAATTTTGTATTGTTGTGATAATCAGAAGTACATCAACGCCGTGTGATAAAATATCAAGGTTTTCTTGAATTGCGGAAAGTAGTTGATGGAAGCTTGTTACTACAAATGTTAAACATTGAGCCGTGTTATAAATTTCATCAAACTAGTTTTTCATGGAAACCAGATTTAAATAATTATTGACTAATACTTTAAAATATTTAGTCACGTTTTACATTTAAAACATTTGATTAAATTACCAAAAATATTGTTATTACAAATTACGAGAAAATTATTGGTTACGTATGGACACATAAATTTGTTTGATACGAATTAAAATTCTATTGGTAAGATCCATATTCGAAGTTAGGTCTTTAGTCGCAACCTATACTTGTTAGCATTCATTCAGTTTTAAATATACTTTATGTATGTTATATGAGTAGCTAAGTGTCGTATTATAACAAAATTGACACAATTAATACGCATATTTAATTCTTGGAAGTTCATTTTATCTTACAAAATATTGACATTAAGATTTATAAAACGTCCAATAATATATTCAAAAATCCAAATTAAACGTGCTGGTTTCGTACAAACAGACAGACGAACTAGTCGTATAATTACGATGATTTTTCATCTTATTAATAAATAATAAAGATATTCCCGGCCTAGTTTTGTGTTAGTCATCAATACATCATTTCATACTCACTCAATGCAGTCTTTCTATAATTTATTATTTCAACATCCTGTAATGTGATTTTCATTCGATTAGACATTTAAAAATCCTCTAATTTGATTATAAAATGTGATTTTACTGTTTTCTATTGATGACACTCGACGAGCAATTGTTAAAAAAACATGGTTTTCAAAGAAGGCAATCACCCAAACGTCCCATCTATATTCAAGTTTTGCGAGAACAATATCGGTGCAGTTAATATAAAATTATATAATTTAGTTTATCTTTACTTTTCGTAATTATGACCCGTGAAAGGGGAAGCTACATCTTGGGACAGCAGACTGAATATCTTTGACACTTGTTGTACCGAACCCTTTTAACTTTGCACAAACTTTTTAAATATAATTATTCATGCATTAAATATATTCCGTATTTAGCTGGCAATTTTCTTCCCTCCATCTTATTTCTGATTTCTTGTAACCGAGTTTACTCTATCTATTTGATTAATCTGCACAAATTTGCCAATTATATATGTAAGATGACGTCGCAATTTGCAAAAGTACTTTACATGTGTACTGTAGTCGTTTCAATTTTATTATTATACAATTGTTTCCTCCCAATTTTTAAATGTATTTTCATTAAATTCCATGCGCTTCCAAATGCACTGCTTGCGTTAAAATCTACTATTCGTTGTGAACCCGACCATAGCCAGTGTGCTATTTATGTACGTGATAGTGGATGTGCACATTTTTGGTGATTTTCGATGATATTGGCTTATCCATATTAATGCTGAAATATTTTGTTAGCTTGTATATATGTGTTTACTGCCCTCTAAACTTTTTTTGGAGGTTTTGTAATTTAATATTTATGCAGTTTTTTGTAGAATAATATTGAATTTCCAAATTAATATGTTTGATAGCCTCGCAAAAGCAACATTTGTTGAACTTCTACACGGCATCATGCCATCAATAATATAATGAGCTTAAAATCAAACTCACGGTAACTACA
>JAQFYG010002433.1:0-14810 GCA_034694325.1 Entomobrya corticalis
ATGATAAATGTAGACAAGGGTTAGTGCTAACTATTCTATTAATTACATTTTTTGTTTACTGTAATCCGTCGGAAATATTGTCTTCCAAAGTCGTCGCACTATCTCTGATAATGCCTTCGTATGCAAGGATTTTACTTTCTCTGAAAAAGCAAACAGTTTATTTTTTATAAAAGCTCCTCCCAGAAAAATAGCAAAATAAAATAGAGCTTGCTCTTGTGAATTTAGTAATCTAGTTTATTATTAGTTACATGCCAGGTTAATTGTAAAGATTCATTCTCATTTTGTCGGATAACAGGAAAAAGGAAATTTTTCTATTGTAATTGCAGAGCTTTAATGAGAATTTAATGGGAGAACAAATATATTTAATGCTATTGAACTAAATATATCATATATGTAGTTAGGTAACTGCATTATAAGTAGAAAAGATAATTAAACTTTATTTTCATGAGATGTACTACTTAACTTATAGTTTATATGTGTTTTTTGTATTATGGACTATCTAAAAAAAGTTTTATGAACTTCATTTTTTCAATGACTCCACTTGAGTGAGCTTCTTTATTTTCTTTTTTTTTGGGAAAAAATAGTATATTTTTTTGTTTCTTTCTTTCAGATTTTACTTCTATTCTTTTTCTTTGTGTAAAAATTCATCATTCTTTGGTTTTTATCTGTGTTCCCACCTTAGATTCTTTGATGTACTTTATTATTTTGTAATATTTTGCATAATATTAACATAAATTTTACTTGATAATAATAGCATATCTTTTTGTTCGTATTAGTTTGTGAACCAATTTTACATTTGCATATGATAATAAAAAACAGATGTGGATGTGATGGATGAATAGATTTTTTTTCAGATATCGGTATGAATAATGTTTGTTATATTTTAGCGTTTTGTAGCAGAAAAATGTATCAAATATTGGGTAATAATAAGAAGGAATGAATATCATTTGAATGTAATTTATTATATTTCAAAGCAAGATTTACTTGACAAGCTTATCAAATACCGGGAATCAGTGCAAACGCATTAATATCATTTCATATCTATATGTTTTACAGTTTCTAAGAACACATTTACGTAAAAAGCCTATTACAAAAATATATATACAGAAATAATAATAGGAAATGCAAAAAAAAAGCTTTTATAAAGCAATCAAATATATGTCATCATTCTCTAAAAAAGAGAAAGATTTTTGCTATTGCTATAATAAAAAGAACAATACAAAATAAATGTAAATTTTTATATAAAATTTTTTCATATTTTATACAAAATACCACCAAAATATACCAGATGAGTAAGCACCGGGGAAACACTATTCGATATTCTACTAAATAGACTTAAATCTGATCTGAAATAAAAAAAGATACCTAAAAACCATATCATATCATCATCACTGTTTCCACCAGATACTTATTGCCACTGGGCTAACTATAATACAATCAACTCAGCATCCGTATGGCATCCTCCTCGGAGGAGGAAGCTCAATCCTCCTCCAAAAAAGGATAATAATATGAAATTCTCATGAAAGTGCTCTCTGAGAGAGCTCTTCTCTGAATGCTCCGAAAAACACATTTCCCCATTCCAATGATTGGATTAATACAAGCTAGCTTTCTCTTATGTGATGTTCCATTTCCGCTTAATAAAAATGAGAGAGGGAGAGATGGAAATGATGAGACTATATCGTCGTGTAAAAGCAAATTGGTAAGTGGAGAAGAGCAAATAACAAATTGTATATAAAGCAGAAAGGGAAAATAATACGAGGATATATTAGTACATCTGTTTAAAGGACTTTAACTAGTTTAAACTGATTTTGAGATGTGCAAAAATGAAAAAAAAGCTTTTGGTTTTAGAAATGCGTTAGCCTTTTTTGTGAAATATACATATATAAAAAATAGAGAGAACAGAACGAGATTATTGTAACCGTCGTTGTGCCGTTGAATGTGTGGTTTTCAGCGTTCTTGTCGTCGGAGTTGTAGTACTTGTTTAATAAGAGAAAATGCAATCTCAATAAAAAATAGGAGGACGGATGGAGTGAAATTTTCGAATTATCCAGGCAACAAAACAAGAATCACCATTTTCGCCTTTTTTCACCTGCCACTTGTCCACCAAATTCTTCCACAGAATAATTCCAAAATGGATTTATGATGTATTTGTCGCCTTTTGGAGTAAAAAAATAGTTTAATCGGATTACTTGAATTTGAAGGTTGGAAAATGTAATTGTACTTATTTCAATGCATTTTTATAAAATGAATTACTATGCTATTCAATTCACTTGATTTATATTTTGTTTATAGTGTTTTCGTTAGATTCCATTTCTTTATTATATTTTTTTGCTAGTGTTTTCGTTAGATTCCATTTCGTTATTATATTTTTTGAAGGTGAAAAAAGATGTGACTTTTTGTGCAGCTTTTGCCTTGAGCAATGCTTAAAAAAAGAGGATATATCTTCCAATTTACGTAAGAAAATGTAGCTCACGTGGACTTTCAACGAGATGATAAAAAATTGAAATGGAGATTTTACCCTTCCAATCGCCTAGGTCGTCGTCGTCGTCCTCGTCGTTTTTTTTGTTCATGTCCAGTAATAAAAGTCATTTTGAATCTTGTGTGTCCTTGTCCAAAAGAGAAGCACTCAGGATGAATCAGGAAAATTATTTCAGCTTAATTCAATTTAAACGTTTCACTGATTTTCTAAATAAAAAGTGGATGGAAACTGTTGCCTAATGGATTGGAAAATATATGTGCTTCTATGGAAACATACTAAATATAAAGTAAAGAATTTTAAGACTTTATGATAATAACAATAAGAAGAAGGTGTACAAAAAAAGATTTATTTATTTTTTATATAAACCTTTTCCCCAATCTTTTTGGTTGTCTGAAAAAGAAGAAAATTTGTTGTGACCAGAGAGCATCATTCAAAGAGAATTTATCTGAGAAGAACTGATTGGAACAGTTTCAGTGTTACGTGTGCATTCAATGTTCAAGTTTACAAGATGTTTTGAAACGGGGTAAGATGAGAACAAAGAGAAAAGATTATTAGAATGATTGTCTTTACTACGCAGGTAGAGAGATCCCTTTGTTTTTTTATTTGGCTTAATCTTGAACTAAAAATATATCCTCATCTTTCCTTTTGTTCTTTTGCTGTTCTTTTTTGCACGAAGTGTGCAAAAATAAAAAAATCATGATGATGACAATGCTGAGATTAGAAACTCTATCCTTTTCTTCTCCACTTACTCGACGGTATGTTGAGAAATGGGGAAAAAAGAGAATTGTATATATATTTTTGTAAGTCAAGTCTCTTAACAATCATGTTATATTTTTTTTTCTTTTTCATCTTAACTCCTTTTGTTCCGTTATCTAGAAAAAAGAGAATCACTACTTACTATTCTCATGTAATATGCATCATCAAAGAATCCACGTGTGTAATGAAAGGTGACGAAAATAAAACAAGAGGTGAGTAACAAATAAGAAAAGAAAGAAAATAATAAAAAAAGGAAAAATGGTATTGAATTACAAATAAGCTTGATGCCAATCGAATCTGATCCCTTGGGATAATACAAGAAAATAAGGATACAAATTTGTGCAAGATTGTCTAGTTTTTTTTTTATATAAAAAGCAATAAAGATGAAAAAAATGAATGTGATTTGTAAAATTATGTTTAATAAATAAGTAGGTTATTATTAAAATATTGTATATTATTCAGCCATATGGATAAAAATAACTGATGTGTAGGTAGCTTTAACTTTTTAATCAAAGTTATTGCGCAAAATCTGATTTGATGAAATAAGATTGCGAGAAGAAGATTCAAGTGATTTATTAGAAGACAAGATTTTACGAATGACATTCAAATTATTCAAAACAAAAAAGGTGGAGAAAGTCAAGATATTCCTTGATTTAAAAAATATATATTTATTTTAGATATTACAATTGGATGAAAAAAAGAAATCATGTTACAACAACAACTTTATTCCCAAATTACATTTTATAGTTTTGAAATGGGTCCTCAACTAGTACCAACAAAACTAACGAATTGTTAGATAACAATCATAATAAAAAAATATCCTATTTATCCCTAAAGATTTATTCAGTACTCATCATAATATATAATGGCTTGTTTTAGTTCACCAAATTGTCTACAAAATCTCAACAAAAATATTGCATAAGAATCCCATATTTTCCTTGGTATTCTCATTTCCGAAATCACAACACCGTCGATAAAGATGAATAAATTTACTTAAAACCCTCCAATTTTCATGGATATTGCTAATTTTTTTTCTGAAGTCAATCATTATTATCATATACCAGTTTTATGCACAGTGCACAGTCCAATTACCATAGTAACAAAACAAAAAGACGCGATTCTACTTGAAAGTCAATAGCCGCTCAATATATTTTCTTTATCGAAAAATAAGAAAAACAAGTAAAAACAGAGGGAAGATCGTCATCCAGAAAGTCGTAAAAGCGATTCTCTTAAATGACATGGCTTGATATTGTTCATTTCGTATGTATAAACATCCATGTTAATAAATACAGAGATCCTATACTCATCCTCCTCATTGTCTTTATGTTTTTGTCCTTGTTTCCCAGGAAAAAAAATGTAAAGTGTTTTGCCACGTCCTCCGTCCTTCTCCTCCTCCTCCTCTTGTTGAACAAATACTAGATTTTCAGTGACAGTGACACCATCCTCTGTCGTAACAAGTGCTCTCAATTCTCTCTAGGAACAGGAGCAGAAGGATAGAGAAAGGGTTAGAAGGATCCTAAAGAGAAAATGGAATTTCTAGAGAGAAAAATATACATATTTTCTGGTTTGAGTTTTAGCAAGTTTTGTTGTGTGTTCTTGTGAGTAGCATGAGCAGTTTATGCAGATGTTGTTGATGTCGTAGTAGTTTTCGGTTTCAATTTCAGAGACTTGAGTTAACTTGTATGTTATTTTGGTGTTGTGTGACTTTGCCCGTTTTTCTGTAGAAATAGTATTTCCTCTTGTCTTGGATTTTCGGATTAAATGTTTTCTTGTTTGTTGGTGTGTGAAAAAGAGAAGGGTTAATCCGAGACTTTGAGACTAGGAACAAGACTTTCGGAGAGACAGAGAGAGAGAAAATAAGAGATAATAACTTTTGGTGAAATATCTTCACGTAATATTTATATGGCATACACGTGCTATATGATGATGATCATGATGACGATGACGTGCATTTATGTCTATTTGAATAGAAATGTGTGTTTAAACTTAAACCAAACAAAATATTTTTCACTTCCGGAAACAAACAAGATGGGAAACAAAATGAAAGAAAAATTTGAGAGGAAATAATAAATCAAAATTTTGTGTTTTCTAGGTTATATGATGAGAGAAACTTGTTTGGAATACATTTGAGTTGTTAAGTGAAATCATTGTTTTTTTGTTTGGATCTCTTGAGCTGGATGCTAGAACAAAAAAGGGTGGGATAAGATGACATAATAAAATGAAATGAGATTTGTTTTTCAATCGTTTACTTGGAAATATACATACATGTCAACAATATAATTTTTGTGGTGACATTATTTAAGCGGTGTATTTATATATGGCTATATATTTTTATTATTTGGTTTCAATTTCAGACAAAAACAAATAAAACAGGCCGTTATAGCAGCAGTAAAACAGGTAATAATAATATTATCGTTTTTGACACGCCCTATTGAACCAACAGAAAAATAGTTGACGGTCTTCTCTTCTCACATATTATTTGTTTTTTTCTGCAATAAAAAGCTTTAAATGTCTGGGAAGTTATATAGGAAAAAAGGTATAACATGAGACATGGAGAAAAACAGGGTAATTAGCATGTTGACAGCTTTCTCGATGGAAAATCCTGTGATCCAATAATAATTTCTCATGAAAAAGGTGAAATGGCAGTGTTCTTAGTCATCAACAGTTTTATATGACAATTGGAATAACAATTATAACAGAGAAAGAAGCTGTTATTTTCATTTTTAGGAGTTTTCCAATCCAACTATTTAACTTTAACATTAAAAGCTTTCTTCAAAATAAAACAGTTAAAAAATTTGAAGAAGGAACTATTTTCAAGTGGAAAATCCTGTATTCTGGGTTTCTACTAACCTATAACCTTTTCATATTTATTTATTTTTCACTTTCCACTTTCACATTATTTGCTTTTCTCTTTCTGTTTATCATCCCACTTCCTTTTTCCTCTATGCTTGGTTTAGTTTCATTTCCTTCTTGGTTTTCTAGTTTAAATATAATGGACATGTTGTGATCATGTTAAATATATTTTTTTAGAAAGTGATTATGATATAAACTTAAAATAAGGATTATTTTGTTGAGGATGTAGCAAAAGAAGCCAAGTGAAAATATATTTTAATATTTTTTCGAAAAAATATAAATGAACTCTTGGCTTCTGCTCACTGAGCTGAACTTTGAGATTTCACTTATATTATTTTATGATGGTGGTGGTGGGATTTTCATCTTTGTTCAATTATGATATGTTCTCTGTACACTATATGGAAAACCCGAAATTACATGAAATGCATAAATGAAATTACATAATAAAACCAACTAAAAACTTGTAATGTTTAAAGTGCCATTACTTAAAAAGCTATAGCATAGGACTTTGCTTTAGTGACTAAATAGACTTTAGGCTTAAGGCCGAGAAACATCCAATTTTTTATAAAACTTACAATGCAAGTGCAATAGCGAATATATTGAGCTGTTAGAGAAACGTTTGTAGAAAAGTAGCAAAAAACTAAAAGTTAATTCAGTGAAAAGCACTTAAAAGTCTTTTTGAAAATCGTAAAATTTTATACTCATCTTACTAGTCAACTTTAATTCCTTATCAAAACAATAAAAAAAACTCTCTCGAGCTCAGTAATCTACCTCATCCATTTTAATATCGAATACTTTACTAATGAACTTTTGATCCGTTTGAATGAGAGGAGAGCTGTATAACTTTTTATTGTAGTTTTTTATTGCCTTAATTAACCAAGGAACCAAAGAACCAAAGAAATTATCAACCATTCTTACCTATATCAATATACAGCTAGTATGTTAGCTATATCAACTATTGACCATTCTAAAATTTAAAATTAGTAAAAAGACGAACAGACAAACTCAACCATTACATAAAGAAGCTGAGTAACTTCCTCTACTTTAAAAATGATTTATAACATCAAGTATTTCATCATAAAGGCAAATATATTTTCTCAGATTTTCAAAGTCCGGTTCCACTTCCACTTATTTGTTAACAGACAGGAAGGAAAACACATATTGTCTGACTTGAGCGTTTTTTATTATGCCTTTCAATTTTTTTATATTTTTGCTGAAGGCTACTCATTATAATATCTAGTAGTCCTTCTTCTTGTAGTCTGGTGACAGCAAAACAATATTTTTTAAAAATATTATAGTAAAATACTTGGAATTTTTAGGTATATGCAAAAGCATAAAGTAAATGTAATGGTGACAATCCATGGAAAAAACGATAATAGCATGCAGTTCTAAAGAATAATGCGCCTTTTTTTTATTCTTTTTCATGGTGTTTTCCATTCTCATTGAAAAGCGTCATTAAATTTTCGTGGGAAATCGTTGACTGATTCCCAAATCCATAAACAGTTATATACCAAATGACTTTTTTTAGCGTATATGCCCGCCCCGGAAACTGACGATCAAAAGAGTTTACATGATTTTATTATTATTATTATCTTGCCAAAAAAAATATAATATGCAGTTATGCATATAAGAACAAAATAATAATAATAAAATATCTGGCTTTACATCAGATTATGCAACTCTTGGAATTGGAACTCATCTTATTATTATTATTATTTGCTTGCATGTTAAAAACTTGATAGAAGTTTGATATGAAACGAGAGATTCCCATAATTCTACTTGCATTGACTTATAAAATATGTATTTATTACCAGGAGGTTACCAGGAACGAGGGCCATAAAAATCAGGGACAATTCTTCTTTGACTTTTACAAAATAAATTCTCTATTCCATATCCAAAAAGGATGATGATGAAAGCAAAAAGCGACAGGAGAAAAACTGTAAAAGGAGGAGAACCGAAAGAGAGAAAGTCAAGATGAAATGAAGTCGGTGCTTTTTTATTATTTTTTCCTAAAAGAAATGGAAATCCAGCTTTCATCTTCAATATGTTTTGCAAAAAAATTAGAATGACAAATGGAACCAAAAGAAGAGCAGTTCAATGTGATATAAGAAATTATAAAAGATTTTTTTAAACCATCAATTATCAGATGGTATGGTCGCGTTTGTCGGTAAATCAGTATCAGGTAAATAGAAAATAGTAATTTGAAGATGTAAATGCATAATGGGATGCTATAGAATCATAGACACTAAAAATCAACCAGTATGGAAACTTGAGATGGTTTTTATGAAACACAAGATGGACGACATGACATCCACACCAACGGCAAACAAATAATTGAACCAAAACGACACACAAGAAAGGATAAAATAAACAGAAAAAATTGGTATGATAATGTGATGTAGTTTTTTTTAAAGAAAGAAGCAAAACGGGGAAGAAGAAGACGAATAATAATAATAATAACGAAGCGGAAAAGAACCATATGACTCTCTTTTTTTATTCTTCCGTCGAAAAAAACGGTAAAAATGAGGAAGGTAAGTACTAACTAAACAGGCTTGTCTGTATGTTTTCGTTCCGTTTTTTATCCTTTTTTTTGGTAGGGGAAAATATAAAAAAAAGTTCGTTTTTACCTTCATAATTTTTTTTCTAGCTTGCAATATGGCTTAGGTTTTAAAAAAAGAAGCGAAAGGCAGAGTAGCTCAACCGTACTTTCACTCACTATTTTTTTACTGAATAGGAAAAATAGCTTATATTCTTTCCGTATGTTCTGGTAGTCGACGTCGAGCTTACTTTGCGGAAAATATGTATTAAAAATGTAATGGATTTAATAGGAGAAAGCTTTAAAGGGAACAGTGCACAAAAAAGCATTATGAAAACACTAAGATATAATAAAAACCGTTGGGAAACGCAGTAATGAAGTTCCAGTTGACTGCATTATAAACTTTTACATTTTATCTAATTTGACCTGAACAGCCCTTCCTTCATATGACTACCATTCTTTTGACCTGGTAATTCTTTAATTGACCGATCAACTGGTCACATGACCGAAGGTCCCTTTGTTTTCCCTGAGGGCTGCACATGTCAAACAAGAGCAATTGACAATCCCATAAAGTAGCCAACGCTCCTTAAAGTCGGTTGGCGCTATATATATTTTATTTTTCGTGTAGCACTCGCCGCCATACTATTCCCATCATCATCATCATCATCATGATCATCAATTCAGTAGTAAATGTATAGAACGCGACGGTTACGGTTTCAAGGTAAAAGCGGAAAGGTAAAAAGGCAAGACAAAAGAACACAAAGAAAGAAGGAAAAACAAGTGAAAAAACAGAAAGCAAAATTTTTTTCTGTATATTTGTATAAGTGCGAGTAACACACACAAAAAAGAAAAAGCGGAATAAATACACCTGCTTTTTCTTTCTGTTTTCCTCAAAAAAATAACGAGAAAAGAAAGCACAAAAATATATTCCGCACATTGCAACTTGAAACTGAAAAAAAAATAACGGAAAAGCCGAAATGTTCAAAAAATATGAATAAGCTATACACTTTCAAGGGTAATGTCTGACAAAGCATAATTTGACAATCCATAAGCTTGAAAATGCATAGATAAAAATATATAAGTCCCGAAAACATCGATGGCGTAAAACGCATAATTTTACAATCCATAAGATTATTTTACATATAATATATATTATTTTATTTCGATTTTCTAACTTAAACAACTTAATACATAACAGCAATTGTAATTTTTACAGTATTTATAAAAGTTATAGATACATAACACATCAAATAGTCAAATTTTCAATGAGAACTTTAAAGTTTTTTAAATGTATGAAACAATTGTCAAAGATAAATCTTTCAGGACACAAACTATTAGTACACTTTTAGCATTCCCGTTTGTTGTATCAATTTTTAATTGAGAACGTAGGAATTTCCATTGTTGTCGACAATTTTTTGTTTGTCTTTTTGCGTGGTTTCAAAAGTAACGGATTCCATCATAAAATATCACAAGATGCTTCTCAAATACTTTCAAAATTGATACTGGCAGCTTCATCATGATTTTATTGTGGTTTAGCTGGTCCAAACCAAACACGAAATATGTAATGCATGATTCTTCATGAGATTTTTCATCATTTATCAAAGAATGTTTGACTGCATTATACGCTTGCAAAATTCACCAATGTATAAGTTATTCAACAAAACTTAGATTAAAAGATGCAAACTTAGTGATGCAGGTGATGCAAATATTTTTAAGAAAGTAAAGCAAATGCAGAGAATATTATGTATTTTCTGTGTATGATTTTTCATGACATCGACGTTTTGCATATTATGGATTTTTATCTATGTGTTTTCAAGCATCGATGTTTTCAAATTATGCATTGACACGTACATTCACTTTCAAGTGGCAAGGTAATTTCTATTTTAACCCATAGTCCACATGTTCAAGAAAAAGCCTTAAGCTGACCAGTTTCCCCCTCATTTTTAACCCTTTTAAAGTTTCCTCAAGTTTCACTCTTTACACTTGCTGTTCAGATGATTTTTTTCTCGGTGGTGGTTTCTAATAATAACAAGTTGCAAGAGTTAAAAAAATATACATATATTTTTAAAAGCAGAAAAAAAAACTTTCTAGCCAGCCATTCTCCAGAAGAAAAATAGCAGCGGGAGCAGCAGCAGGAGTCGTAACACATGAAAGAACATAAGGAAGTGTGGAAGAATGACGCAAGTGCGCCGCCGAACAAGGAGCCGAACTAAAAACTCTAACCAACAATCTGCCTTTCCGCAGCAGCACAGAGTATAACATACAGAAAGAAAAGAAGAATAAAAAGGGTTATATTCTTCTGGGCTGAAAATGTTGCTGGTTGCTATTATTGTTATAACATAACACACACTCTGAAAGAATAACCCTTTTTTTTCTTCTTCAGTCTTCAGTGATCCTGCTTGCTAGAATATAATATTTTTTTTTTGCGGAATGGAAAGAGCTCCTTCAGAGCAGAGCAGCAGCTTTCACCATAGCTTTCTCTCTGAAACATGATCAAGCTCTGGAGCTGTGGAGTAGAGGGAAAAAAGGATTGGACTTTGTTGTTTTGCTAGCAGAAAAGGAAAGGAGAGAAGCGAGGAAAAAACTGAGTCTGTTTAATATCATCTCTTTCTCTTTTTTTATTTTATTCTTGAGCTTTTATGTTTGGATTGTCAACACGAGAAGAAGAAGAAGAAAAATTTTGTACGGGGAGGAAAAGCGTATGTTGTAAAGGGAGAAAACTGTGAAAGTCTGTGAAAAAATTTTTGGTATGAAAGAGGCAGACAGAGAAGAAAACAAGAGCAGACCACCACTATCCACCAGGCAGTCAGTCAGTCGGTGAGACACTCTCGAAGAAAGTAGTCAGTTTTCACCAAGTCGGCAGCAGACAATTCGCAAAGTTGCAACAGATACGATTGTGTTTTGCAACCTGAAAAACAAAACAATATACTTTCTCTAAACAAAACAGATAGAAAAGATTTTTAATCATTTATAAGGCTTGCTGGCTTGCTTTTTATGAATATAAATTAATAATTACGTAATGTACATAAAAAAATTTGTGTGAGTTCTGCTCTAATAAAAAAAATACTGGAGTAGTGCCCTTCAAAATTAAATTAATAACGTTTAAACCAAGAAAAAGGATTTGAGTTTAGTTTTGACAGTGTTACAGCAATATATAGAGACACAGAGAGGAATCCGACACAAAAATAAATAAAAATGAGTTTGCCATCAAGAAAGGGATCACATTGCCCATCATCTCATCATAGAACTTTTCAAAGATGAGAAGAACAATTTGTTCTCATTTGACATTTTATTGTTTTTTGTGGGATTCTTTGTATTTGTGATAAGTAATAAAAATGCGATAGAATCACTTTAAATTGTGATGACGTGTTCAGTCAAAGTTGATCCAGTGAAATGGATAAAAATTCGTTTTGTCGCTGTCGAAGAACTAATAAAGAGAAAACAAGATTACCAAACACAATAGCAAAAATGAAACAAAGATAAAAAAATTCCCTGAAAGAACGTCAGAGAGATAGACTCGAAAGTGTCCTAAATTCCCCCAAAGATGAACGGCGTTGGCATTCTAAAGTAAAAAAATAAAGATCAAATAAAAGATAAAGATGCTGTGGGAAAGCTTAGAAGCATCATCAATTTCAATATCGTCAAAAATGAGAAATCATCAGAGAAAATAATAATGTTGTCTTCATCGTCGTCAACCACATCATCATCGACAACAACATCCCATTCGAATTCGCGATTTCTTCAGCGTGTCAATGTGCTGTTTTGTGAGCGCCGCTCAGTGCTAAAGTTTCCAACGAGAGAAAAGATAAAGAAACGGAGAAAGCGGGATTGTGAAAGGACACACTATTTTCATTGTAAAAACCATCATCATCTTCATCATAATCAAATGTACTTTTCTCACAGTAATTTACTAGATACAGATTTTACAAATCAAAGAAACACTTCTTCAAAGAATGAAATTTTAAATGAAACCTTAGAACTAGGGCCTCATTCTCCCTATTTTTCTTCTTCGCAACAGTTCCCCTTTCATTCTAACTATTCTTCAACAATTCATAACTCATCGGCATCGTCTCATTTCCAAAATACATCAACTATTATATATAGTATTTAATAATTTAGAACAGAAAAATACCACAAATTGTTTCGGTATTTGATACTGAACAATATTCGCATTTTTTTCTTATTTTTTGATGTGATGGTATTTATTTAATAAATACATCGGACTATATACTCTACTATTTTACACGAAAAAAATAAATAGTTCGTCTTTGTAGATTTACATAGCAATTATTATTATAGAAATAAAATATATACAATTATTTTGTTAGTAGAACGACGACGACAACTATACAATTATTTGTTTTTCTTGTGCGTACATCTACTTAAAGCCTGTACGCCGCAATCCTTTTTTGTATTGAAGAATGGTCGTCTTTGTCTACCTTACGCTATTGTTCGTCCTTGTGCTCAAATATAGCCCATCGGGAGTGTAAGTGCAAATCTCATATATATTTTTTCCCCTTTTAACCCTTTCTTTTCATGTAATTTTTTCATATGAAAAGAAAATATTTATGCCATGCCATGCCATTTCATATATATGTATATTAAGTGTTTATAAAATATTTTGAATTGCCAACATATAATATTTTTACGCACTGTTTACATTTTCCTTACATCCTTGTCTAAACTTTTATTTTAAACTTGTGAAATAAATAATCACTCTCTTCCTGTCATACTCATAGAAAAAAGGGTTAAAATAATGGGCATATTTACTCATATCTATATACTATATCTTTATAATATATTATTATCCATTATCCATGCTCATACCTCTAGTTAAGTCGGTAGTTGGTTAGTGGCTAGTAACTTTTTTGCTAATTTTATGTCAATGGAATTATGGATTTTTCTTTGACCAGAGGCCAGAGAGTCCGTGTTCCAAGTTCCAACTCCAGAAAAATAATATGAGGTAGGCCTCGTACTCCTGGTACACTCTCGCGTATAATAATAATAATAATAACCCAAAAGAGAAATATAAATTGGTATTTAAACTCACTGAGTTTTATGCATGTAGCAATAATAACATATAGAAAATATAAAATTGATAAAAATCATGAATGTTGTAATATTAGAATAACACTCTGGTGTAGTTTTTTTACACACTTTCCAAGTGTGAAGCAAATGACCAACTATGGACCTCACCCAGTTGAACAGTTTGGTCATAAATATGTGTCAAAAAATATGGAAAGGAAATTTTCACATGTATTTTTTAACCCTTTCGTATTTTCTTTAGGTTTCTTTGTAAGTCAGTATATCAGTATTTACACGTGAAAGTTGATTTCAAAATATTAATTTCATTCTATATTTCCAAAAAGAATGTTCATCATACAAAAAAAATACTTTAAAGTTACTTATGCGCTGAGTTATTAAAAGAAGTTGCATGTATCCATATCCACAGTCCTTTTTAAAACCTTTTCATATAAGCACTTATGATGAATAGCAAAACGTTATAAAAAAGAAAGCAAGTGAAAATTTATCATGAAAGATGATCAAAGGGATAGTGTACAATTTAATTTAGTGAACCTTGTTCACAATTCACGTTCGTTTTACAAACAAACGCATGCAAAAGCCTATACACATCTACTTTATTTTCATTTAATAAGAAGCAAGAAAAGGAAAAAAATGGTTGTATAATTGCATGGGTTATTTTTTTCATGGGAATTCCATTCCACCTGTGAAAACTGCTACATGATGATGATGAGCTGTTTGCTCTTGGACTCTTTTTTTTGTTTTTTTTTCGAGGAGAAAAGAGAAAATACCCATAGAGGTAGCACTTTTCCCCCAAAAAAATAATAACGTATTATATGTTTCTTTCTATCTTGCAATTATAATAAGTAATATTGAAGCATAACGCTCAACACCAGCACCTCAAACATTTTTATTGATGTAGCCAAAAAAGTGTGCACGATTTCATAAATTTTTAAATGCTCTATTCGCCTTTTATTCATGTGAATTTTGCATGTGTTGCTGAAAAATATATATAGACAGAGGAAAAAATGTTATTTAAATGAATCGCTTGGCACTGGCACCATAATAATAATACACTGTTTGCTTCGATTGTATGACGTCCGTTGACACTATTAAACACTGAGAGTTGCAAAGATAGACCATCGTCGATAATCCTATTGTTTT
>JAQFYG010002434.1:0-14808 GCA_034694325.1 Entomobrya corticalis
AATTAAGAAAAATGATTAACAGCCGTCAAAGTATGCCGATTTTAAGTGCATTACAAATAATAAAGTAAATTAATAAATTGTAGATAACAGATTCTTCAACGATGTATTTCATTGGATTCAAACTCAATGAGATTGCAAACAATAAGATCTAAACTACTATGCTATGATATAAATGATATGTACACAAATTGGTCTCGGACATGTTTTCTCATTCGCTGTACTTCAAATTAACGATATTTTTATAGTATGTACTTGTCTTTTAACTTCTAATTTGAGAATATCACATATTATTTTGTATGTTTTGAGATTCAACTGTTTTGTAAGTTGTGAACTTAAATTAATACTGGTTTCTGTTTTACTCAACATACATTATATGCAATGTAATGATTATATAATGATATTTATACATGAGAAATGGTCTTACGGTTTAAAAAATACTTTTAACTTTGCTGAGTCATTACCATTTCTAAAACATTTAGTTTGGAATGAACTGGTTGTTTTTTATATACAAATTTGACATATCATTGACAATTAATTTATGTCAGCATGAACAAAATTAACCGCAATGTTTTAAATGATGACGTTAATGGCATATGGTTATAAGTGATAAACAGTCCATTTTGCGTCGTGTTTGATCATTTAGGTTGCATGTCACAGAAAGTTATTGCCTGTTGCTATATAAACACGCAATAAACGCTGTAAGATCTTGCAAACCGGTTCTGGTTAATATAGATCAGTAATGTTTAAGGTACAATAAAGTCCTCCCTATTTACATTTGTATATCAATTTCATCATTTGAAATGAGCAATTATTTGGACCCGGTTCACTTTTTTGGACATGTTTTGAAGAGTTGAACGTTTGGATTGCAATCGATAAAGGCTTCCAAAACATACCTTATGACAACTTTTAAGTCGTCGTCGGGGCCCCCAAATGTGGCAATGACAGCTTCCGGTTAGATAATATGTGTAATTATTGATGTTTTTCATTTTTCCGGAATAATACTTGATGGGTGCTGTTAAAGTTTTACACATGATAGCCACTCACAGATTTTAGCGGTCAGAAATGGGCAATTTATAGCAGCTCGTTTATATTTATTCTTTGGTTAGTAATAGGCTTTCTGATAAAATTGTTTAACACATCCGATATTTACACATAACATACTTAACTATTGCGCCGAATATACAAGTTCCTGAAAAGATCGTTTCTTAAGGGATTTACAAAATCGTTTCTTTCGGGATTACGAAATTCGTTTTAAACGATTACTTATTACGAGACGACTCATCTTCGTTTTTCTCACAAGTCATAGTCCGTCTTCTCATTTTCAATTCTTATTTAATATAACAAACTTTAGACTTTCCTTTTGTGCTACTGTCGTCTTTTTAACATCATTCCGTATCTTCATAATCATTATTATCAAAATTCAAACAAAACTTGTTTCTGGCAGTTTTCAAGTTAATGCAATGTGATTGGTTTTTCTAGATAGCAGAATTTTTTCAGATACCGTAACATTCTTTCTGTTTTTCGTGTATATACTACCTGTTGAAAGGCATTAGACATCTGATGTTTGAAAAATTCTAGTTCCGACACGGTAATATCCTTTTTGGCGTTTATCTTTAGCAGAACACAAAGCTAACCACTGATACGCTATGACGCACACATCAATTATTTATATGAGTTTGAACAGTATATTTATGTATTAAATTCAGCAATAAGAAACATTAATTGTAAATAAACTGTTACTATTGAGAGTTGTTAAATTTTACGTTTTTTCTTTTGCGAGAGTTGAGTGAACAAGGTGAGATTTGGACACGCGCTCATTTGTTTCTTTATCCAATCATCAGTTCTATGGAATTCGAATGGAAAAATTGTTTCGGATTCCTGTAAATAAAATATATAATGTTTCGTAAATTGTCCTTTAATTACAGTTTGCATATTCCCTTCAAAAACTTTTCGCCTTTGATTTCGCTGAAACTTGGCTGGATAGTAGATTTTTGTGCGTAGATTACGTACAAAAAGCATTATACCGATATGAATGCGAATTTTATTGAATTTTTACACGTATTATAGTATGTCGCATTATGTCATCAAAAAAGGAAAATATAATATTAAGCAATAGCAAAATTATTATAAAATACATGAATCAATCCATATTTTTTTATTTTTAAATTTTTAGTTGCATTTTTTAAAAGATGTTGAGTTTATTATTAAATTTTTGAAAACTTGCAAATTTCACTATATTTGCTTATTTTTTGTATTATTCACTAACAAGGATTTACAAAGGGAAATACAAGAAAATGCTATTTTTTCTTATTGTCTTTACAACTGTAGAAACTAACTAAAACCACGTAAATGTCTGGTGTCTTCCTAATCATATTTCTGTTGCAGATCAAAACTTACACCAGCTTTCTCTTTAAAATAATTACCCTTCATATACACAAACAACACAATTCTTGCTCACCGTAAACTACACACAAGCTTACTTCACACGTTTGACCTTATTAATCAAAGTAAGTAAAATATTAATCAAAATACACATTTTTTCTCGTTTTATTTCTTAACTTACAGGTATATAATTGCCAAATAGTTTAAGTTTAAGTTTCACACTATGTAAGCTTACTCAATTGTTTACATTTTCTACACCACTATGACCCACTCTTGCAAAATAGTAGACATATGTATTAGCTGTAAATATTCGTACCGCTCACATCCAAAAACCAGAATATATGCCTTTTAAGATAACTATCGTTTCTACAATTAATGTAAATTGCAAAGTAATAGTAGTGCTGAAGATATAATGATGATGATGATTTTTGTATATGAATGAAAAACCCTTATCCTGTCTATCTAATTTGCATATATAAAGATTTTTTCCCTTTAGTTTTCTTTAAAAAATGTCTTATATAATTTATGCAAATTTGTAGATACAATAAGGATTTTCCCCATTTATATGCCAAAATCATCATGATTACCGTTTTTACACCTTCAGTATTACCATTAGAGTAGACTCTGGATTTAGTGGAAACACTGGAAAAAGCCAAACCTTGTCCACTTTATCTACTTTGCCACTATATACATTGGGGTTGGCATGTAAAAGTCTATCTACGGCAAGTCAAAATCTGTCCACTATAGCTACTCGACTAACTCAGCCATTATATACAAGTCCACTATATCGAGAGTCAACTGTACTTTGGTTTAAACTGTAAATTAAGGCTCCTTGCTTAAGACTTTCTTGAACATTTATGCCCAAATAAATGTTCAAAGTACATCGCACACTTTTAAACAAGTATCATGGTGCCCAATTCTGTTGTTAGCTATTTAATTCAAATGATATCAGCGAGATATTTTTCTTCTTTCCATCAGCCGCCTTTAATTCTACAGCTTATATCTTATATTTCCTCCGACATGTAAAATGATTCAAATTTTACTCTTGTCGTTCAAGCGGTACAATTTAAAAAAATATCATTGTCGCGGTTTTAAAAACAGATAAGCGCAGTGCATATACGTGTAAATGCATCCATTCGACAATTTTTATACATTTTACGGCATTGAACTTTTCTTTTGGCTTTACAAAAAAAGCACTATGACAACAGATATCTTAGGTTTACGCATTTTATTAGCAGGGGCTTATTTTTGCCCTTTCGTTTGTGGATTGTGATAACGCTGTTGTTGGTATGTAAGATGGTTAGTACTTGTGTCACAAATTAATTTTACCAAAAGAAATAAAAACAACATAACTGAAAGAAAATAAATTACAACTTCGCACGCACTAAACTTAAGGCAGCCATAACTAATTTTATTCAGTTGTGATATGATGCAGATCAACCACAAAAAATCCTATCCACCCTAGCAGCATCAAACGCAAATAAATTACCTAAAAACTTGAAATGATTTTGTTCCATTGTTTTTGCACTAATTACAGTCTTCTATTTTCTTTATATTAACTTTTTGCTTTTAGCTTACACACTATTTCGAAGAAACTGCAGGTGACAGGACGATTCAACAACTTGTGTGCGCGCGACTGAATCTAATTGGTATCTAAACTGCAATCCACTGGAGTCATCTGCATCTGGAGTCCCAGCCGAACATCTTTCCCCTTCTTAGTTCGTACTACTTTTCAATTTTGTGGTTTCCTTTTTTTGAGAGCACCATTTACCCGCAGTTAATAAGGCTGGGCTATTTTACGTTGCGTTTTTTAGCAAAATTCTGGGAACTAATTATGAACTAAATGTGAACAGCTAAGTGCTCCTACAAAATGAAAAAGCTTGTGAATAATCAAAGTCAATTTTTAGATGGCTAAACCATCAATACGACCTATGCACACAGCTTCCAAAATTTACTTTACTTTATTTCTATCCATGTATTTTTGTGAACCCGCGTAAAAAAATTGTTGTAGGAGGTTGCACCTTCAACAAGCTCATTTTATATGAAGTGCAGTCCGTTGTAACAGTAAAAACCTTTTCTTCTCGAAATGAATCTTTGGATTTGATGTATATGTAAATTTTTATAAATGTTTTATGTAATTTGAAGACAAAAAAGGCTAGTTTCAAGATACAAATTATCTGATCAATTTATTTCAAATTAGGTAGATTGAAAAGGCGATAAATCCTCATTGCAATTCTGAAGTTCCGCTAACTGTATTGTAAAACAATAGTAGCGACGAGCGATCATCTCTTTATTTTGTATTTCATAATTCATGCAGTATTATGGCTTTTACCACATTTCACAGCGACAAATGAGAATAAGTACTAAAGTTTTTGAAAATTTTGCACTCTAAAACTGTCTTGTCAAACATATGAATTGTTTTTTCTTGGGGTATTGCCAAAATTGCCATCAGCTACAAGCGGGCTTTTATGTCACAATATAGAACATAGTTATTGTAATCAAAAATTAAAATTTGGAATCACTAGCTATAAATCTGCCTGAGAAAATTATAAAACAGCCACTCTGAAAGTAATAACAACTCTACGTTATTTCCGTTTTATTTATATTTAATTAATTAATTTATTATTTTATTTATGTAACGTCTGCAGTAAAGAGAATAAATAAATAAAATAAAAAATCTATGCTTAATTATTCAAACTTGTAACAGTTTTTATTTATACATGACTTCTCCGAAAAACCTTTGCTATTTTTCATATTATTTTGCCTTATAGTCATTTGTTAATGCGTCTTGTAAAGAACGACATTAAGTTTACCTCTATCATAAAGATTCATTCCTCTTGTCTATTGAAAATAATCTTGTCAGTTTTGGTAAAGGATCAGCGGAATTCTATCAATTATTATATTTAAATAAGGTTATATTTTTGGGTTTCTAAGATAAACATAACTGATACCAGATAGTTTAGTTTAGGACTGAGTATTAAGTAATTGCATGAAGTTCAATAAATGAGATACAAATAAAATCAGGCTAAATAAAAGTGAAGCTCAAACATTTGTGAAATTACCAACCACAACATAATTACAAATTTATCACCTTAAATATTTTTTCAGCATCTTTAACCTCATATTCTACATTCTGATTTCTCCAGTCAGTCATTTCAAATAAGCATTCATTTAAAAACTTTGCCACAAATAATTGATTTTATCTGTAGATAAAAACGACCGAGCAAATGTGTAGTTGTTCACAATTGAATTTGCTAATACGAACAGATCAGAAATGAATATGTTTAGGGAAAAATGTTTTTTTGGCTAAGTCAATAATGGACTCTGCATTTTGTAAAAATTAATTTGCATAGAAGTAATTTTTTTTCTATGCAAATTCAAGTTCATGAATTTCCCAAGAAAACATTTTTGATGTATTAAAATCATAAAATTTTCGAGTACCATTTCAATCCAGTCATGCCTAAATATGAAATATAAACTCGAAATTGAAAGACTAACATCAAACTTGATTAGTGCCAGTATAAGAAGGGGGAAATGCCATCTACTTTCATGTCTTGTTTTGTAAATTTTCAACAAACCACTATACAACAGTCACGTTTCGCTTTTACAAAGTATAAAGATTTTCTGATCGCTCAAACTATTTTACAATTTTCTTTGGTCTATCTCCACGACACTATTGACGAAAGACCCTCTGATTCCTTTACTGTGAAGTCTGAACCATGGAACCTGTACCTTAGTTCATGAAAAAGCAGCGATTGTGCTATCATTTCATTTTAAACTCTAATTTGTGCTTTACATTGTGAGCTTCAAAATGCAGAAAAACTAGACAGAGTTGTTTTGAAACCGCGTGTTTCGGCAGTTTATTGATTTCTCTATCTTGAGTTTTAATTTTTTCCAGCCTTCAACGGATGAATATGTATTTTCTTTGACCCTGCCCTGAAACTTCAGTTAACTAACTTCGCAAAACTGTAATACAAATTTATGTTAATCATCAAAGCAAGTTTGAGTTGATGAACATTATCCACAATGGCATGGATTCCGATAAAACGATTGAGCATTTTCCTTATTTAGACCATGAATGTGAGTGTCTAGTGGTTATGCATGAAATTTTGTTAAAACTAGACATGAAAGTAGATGGCATTTTTCCACTTCTTATACTGGCACTAATCAAGCCTGGTGTTAGTCATTCAATTTTGAGTTTATATTTCATATTTAGGCATGACTGGATTAAAACAGTACTCGAAAATTTTATGATTTTAATACATCAAAAATGTTTTCTAAGTTTTTTCTATGCAAATTACCTAGTGATCTTGGGAAATTAATGAACTTGGATTTGCATAGAAAAAAAATTACTTCTATGCAAATTAATTACTACAAAATGCAGAGTCCATTATTGACTATGCACAAAAATTACATGCCTATGTTTAGCACGTTTTATTTTATTGCTAGTGCTTGTAGGTAAAAGAGTTCCCTCTATCCCTAAAACTGATCAAAACTAATAATAATAAATTATATTATTTTTTATTTATTATATATTATTATTAGTGCCGATAATAGAACTAACGTAAGTAACCAAATGTACCGAATGATCGGTGTTCAAGCATTTTAAAATTTGTAATGTTTTAAATTGTTTTATTTTGTTAATCATTGCTGAAAGTCAAATTACCGACACTTGTATTATATGAAATAAATTTACTTTTGGTTTGAGTTAAATGTAAATTTAATAATATATAAAATGTCAAAGAATGTATTGGCAGCAGACGTGGCAAAACCCGCGGGCTTGGACACTGAGACTCAGACTCACGGGTTTGAACTGGTAATATGGATTTTAATGGGCAATTTAAAAAAACACATACATTTAAATGGAACCATTGAAAATGCGCGCTTTTATAAACGTTTCAATGGTAAAACTTGGTACCCATTAAAACCCGCCTGCAAGAGAAGCTAAGTGGGTCCATTAAAACCCGGGTTAAAACGGGTATTCTGCAGTCCATTTAAACCCATGTTCCGTATCTGATTGGCAGGTAAAAAATTTAAATTTCAAGAAATTGTTAAAGAACAGCGTCGTTTTTTGTTAAATCGTGCAAATTTTAGATTATGGAAATTGTTGATCATCAATTTCTACATCCTTGCAGTTGAATTAGAATAAGAAATTTCACAGCCAAAAAAGCCTAAACAGATGTATAATAATTGAATTTCTAAACGATAAATAAATTTCCTCCCAAAAATTAATTAGAACATTTTATATATACAACATTAGTACCTGTATTTAGTGTACATAAGTTTGTCTGTTTTTTTTCAAAATCTCGATGGAGGAATTATTATCTAAGTTTTTATTGCAAGAACAGAGTTATCGGAAAAAATAAAGTTGATTTTAATTTATAAAAAAGGTTAACCAGTAGGCATAAGATACCAACGATAAATTTTTAAAAGTGGAAAACTCTTCA
The DNA here is from genome assembly GCA_034694325.1 of Entomobrya corticalis. Classification (NCBI taxonomy): domain Eukaryota; kingdom Metazoa; phylum Arthropoda; class Collembola; order Entomobryomorpha; family Entomobryidae; genus Entomobrya; species Entomobrya corticalis. The sequence goes on from JAQFYG010002434.1 coordinate 7,830, forward strand.
GAAATGTATTCAGTTGGACGCACGTTCTTTTTAAATATTGAATCAGACTTTTCAATTCTGGTATAGATTATACGATCACAACATTGCGATATTATTTATTCTCACCAATACCTGCGACACCAAACATGAAGGCAAATCTTGGCTAAATGTGCCCAATGAAATATATTCAAATTGGTTTGAATACGTTTTAAATTTGAAAGCAAACAAAATATCAAAGAGTGTGATGTCAGGTAAAAAAAATAATTGTTTTACAAATATGTACAAAAATAACGCCGCTGAGTTTAAAATTAAGCAAAGTTTAAGTTATATACTTCACATATTCGTCCGGTTTTTGTATGTTTAGTAGAATGTAACAAGAAGTTTTTCTAACGCATTAACAAAAAGTGGACTATTTCAGTGTTTCAAACTGATTAATGATTTTTTTAAAACAAAAATCAAAACATTTGCAAAATACACTAGTTGATAATAAACCGCTTTTGTATTTCTTGTAGATGATGAGCATTAGGCAAAGCAGTATATTTTTTTATAGTTTTAAGTAAAAAGTAAACCTTAGCTGTAGACTGTTTTCAACACTTAAGACTTGAAATGATGGGAGGGAACGGCTTTTATCTCTGTTTTCTATCCACTCTTTTGCATGAAACTGGTAAGTGAACTTTTTTATCATCTCGATAAAAAACTTCTTGACTTCTTATCTACGTGATTTTCATAAATTAAAATAGGAAGCCTTATAATTTTTTCGAGATAAGTAAGATTGCTTATCAGTCTTATACAAACGATTAGATAAAAACAGAGATAAAAGTTTCCTTCATTTCAAATCTTAAGTCCTAAAGACTATACGTTTTTAAAACATCTTATCTTATCCTATAGATAATCCAGTTTGTTTTTCATGAGTATTTTGAACTTTGTGTTAGAGTAAACAATACAAAAGTTTCTGTTTTCGACAGAAAAACAAAAATTGGCTTCATTCTAATAGACTTCGTATATATATAAGTGAGTTTTGATAATTATTGTGTTAATTCAGGGATTCTTCACCGAAGAAATTCAGGTTTATACCTCGATCACTATTTTTGAACTATATTTTAAATTTAATGCACTGTTTCTCATCTGTCATATTCATCTGTTGTTTGTTAATGTCTGAATGGATGTAAATATTAATTTTGTCTTTTAAGCGATACATTTTTTCAAATCTAATTTTCTCACTTTTAAAAACGGAAAGCTGTATTTCAAAGTCAATAAATGCAGGCGTTCTACTTTTGTGGTACCTTTACGTCATCCAACCTTTCTCTCAGCTTGAGCAAATACCGGTTCAGCTGAAAGATTTGATGTTTACAGATGGTGGTATAGAAATTCGGGGTATTTGACGTGGTATAATAATCAGTGGTCAGTAAAATACTTTTTAATTTCCAATCACGAATTTTAAAAATATTTTCATATCATTTGTTTCTACCAATCTGTAAAATGACGAACACAATAGTACTTTCCTTTAAGCCATACAGTTTTCTCAACTCTTGTTTTCCCAGTTTCATTAACATTTAAGTGCAGTGTATAAAAATGCACCATTCCACAATTTTGGAACATTTTACGCCGTTTAACGTTTCCCTCGGCTTTACAAAATGGAATGATAGACTGAAGATGTTTACTTTTTATGTCGAGCGTTTTCTAAATATGAAACCTCAATAAATATTGAAACTACTAATAGTTTCCACTGGAATTGTTTTGAGGAAAACGTAAAGCACAATTCTGTCAATTAATTTGGATATACAAGTGGCACGACTCATCCCTATAATATAGACTGTTGCGTTATGTGCGGCTCTTTTTTCGATACCTAGCGCCACACTGCGGCTCAAACGTTAACTACATGCTAGCGTTGAGCAGGGCAGCTTCGTAGAAGCTGCTGGCTAACGCCTAGTTGTTTATGTATATATACTGACATTGTGATGCTACGTTGTATAACAAATAGGTTTTCTAGATTTCCTGTAAGCCTAAGAAAAAATCTGAAGTTTAATTTGATAGTTAAGCCAGTTTAGCAGTTTAAAAGAATTTATTCCGAGAATTTTTTATTATTTGCATGAAAATATATTTTTGCCAATATATCAATTGCGACCAAATGTTTTTTGTCTTCAATTTCCACGCTTTTTCAAATATAGAATTTTGTTTTTATGCTTAGCATATTAATTGTACTTATATTCATATCATCTGAATCCATTTTTTTCGACCTTCTGCTGAACTCACGCAACTTGCGTTATAAATTTTAGTCAGAACGTCAAAGGTACTAACCATTTTTTATTTAACAAAACTGTACTGTACTGTCTACATTGCTGCTGAAATTCGATGTACATATAGTAGCAGGACACACAGCGCCAGGCCGCATGATGGGCAGCAACTTCTCTTAGTTTCGTCATTTATATATATTGAGATTCATAGCGCTCCGATATAAACATATTTCTTCCATGTACTAACTTCATAAGTCACATGAAAAATAAATCACCTATAAATAGACTGTGAGCCTATCTTGGAGAAAAAACATTTAATGGCGTAAATATCATTAAATATTTCACATAGTTAAAATTGAATTATTTTTAGGTTATGAATCAATATCAACGTTTTTGTGAAAGTTAAACACAAAACGCTGGTTTTATGTATGTTTTGTTTAAAACTAAAGCACTAAAACTGCTTTAGTGCACCTTCTTACCTTAAATGTCATTGAAAGTTTCACTGACATTTTCTACAAACCATTTATTATGTCGATTAAAACTTGTAACTCATGAACCAGCAATAAGATAGAATGTAGCATATGTTGTTTCGTACGTGGTTAGAATAATTACTACCGGACATAGTCAGCTATATTCTGAAGCTTTTAGAAATGAAATAAACAGTAAATATTCATTGCAATAAATTGCATTGCGGAAATATTACAGAACATTTGATTTATAAAAATTGTGCGTATTAAAAGCCCTTATTATTATTTGTGTCGGTTAAGACAACAGTCTAATCGTAGATTCTATACGTCGACTACATTTTGCTATCAATTAGAGTTTGAAAATAGAAAACTGCAAATGAAGAAGATCATTTGCATTCGATTTTATGAGATAACTTATCGTTACGCAACAAAGCGGGATTGGGTGATTGATGCAGCTTTGCAATAAGTCCATTGTGCATTGGAACATCTAATTCATTAAACATTTTGAAAGAAATTTAAGTCCAAATTGAGAAATTTTCTAAACTTAATATTATTACAAGAAGAAGATGCATATCAACATCTTTATGTTCATTTTCTACATTTAAATAATTGGAAGTGTCGATGATAGAACGGTCAGCACGCTCCTCAATATTTCGATCTTCATCATTTATCTAGCAGGAATAATACTCGACATTTCATAACTAATCTTCCCACTCTGATCGTTTTGTTTGGCGAATAAAAAACTCAATAAAACTCTGGTTTTTATTAATTTAATTTTGTGCATGGTACGAACTCTGGTTAGATACAAGCCATCATTGTCCCTACAAACGATATCAAATATTTAGTGGATATTCTAGAGTTTGAAGTGATAAAACGCTTTGAGTTAAGTTGAATGTTTCAAAACGTGCCGGCATCCCTGAGAGAGATACCGATCACTTTAGGTCTAGAAGATTAAATTTGCAACATATTGGTGAAAGATGTTTTCAGTGTTATTATTGTAGTTAGCACAGGAACATTTGGCTGGGAAGCTAACTAAAATTTTAAATAATCATCGCCAAATGCTACATTTTTGTTCTTAATTTTTTCATATCAAGTTGAAAACAAATGAAAAATGAACAAAACAGATTTAACTAATGTCAACAGTAATTAATAAATTATTAACAGAGATACGTATGAAATCAAACATGTTTACTGAGAGTTTTTATGTAAAAATTGAAAACGAATGCAAAAACTGTAAAAGCTAGTGTTTTTCGACCTTACGCAACACCATTTTGCTCTGAACTAGAGACATAATTAGAGTTATTTCAGTTAAAGGATTGTTTAAAAAATATAAAATAAGTAGGTTTGTTATTTATATTTGCATATGTTGCAAAACCGGTTTCAGTTAAACAATTTAAATTTTTATTTATTATATAATTACATTGTCATTCAGTATCTTCAGAATTTTCACCGCCTACTTGTTAGTAAAAATTTATTGTTCTAAAATAAATGATTAATGGCATCGAACCATTACAAAGTAAACCGAGTTGAAACTGAATCGGATATTGAATTAAACATTTTTGTGATAATTGTTTTCCGGTGAATAATAAACAATAATGGTTGATGATTGTTTGTAGTTCTTCTTGAAAAAATACAATGTTTGTATGATTTGGTTATTCATATTCGTCAAGCATTTAATATTGTAAGCATTACAGCTGGTTTTTCCGTACAACATTTAGGTGGACTAAATTAAATTAATTCACCTTGACACTTCGCATGACACTACCATACTATATCAGCTACTGTGTTACAACACATTAGTTATTAGTGCTAAATTTACACTCGGCTAAATTTCACCAGCATAATATAAAATACCATAAATACGACAATATAGTTTTGTATAAAACATTCTTTATTAAAAAACCTTCAAAACCCAAGATTTTTTAATTGTTTAGGTTAGAACACGATACTTGCATTTACGTCAGTTTTGACGATACTACATAAGAAAGATTTGTCAATGGGAATGTGAATGTAGAAAATAAAAGTGACAAACAGTACAAAATTCTCAATTAATCTTGCTAAATTCATATAACTAACTCTTCTTACATATAGACAATATAAATGTTTGAGAAATAGGATGTGACGCCAAACTTGGACTGCTTAGAGCAGCAGACAATAAAGAATAAATACTTATATTAAAGGGGATGTATCTTAATATCTACATCTTATATTGTTAAAAATATAGAATTAAAAACACTGAGAGCAGAAAGTAGAAGCGACTTAAAAGAGCGGTGTTTAAACAAGAACAAGCCATAGTGACGTCAACTGAGGGTAACAAACATTAACCTTGTAATAAATAATTCGTAATAACAAATCTTGTAATCACAAAAAAAACAAATTTTGTAACCCCGAAAGAAGCGCTCTTAAATTAAAATATCTATAATACTTAGACCTCATATTGCTTTTTTTGCATCTACTTTGACCTCTATGAAAGTTTTGAGCCAAAAAGTAATTATTGTCGTTCAACCTTTTCAAATTACGAGCCATTTACTGATGACGATCTTCTCGAGTTGCCTGTAAATGTTCTATTTATACATTTAAAAATTTACTGTTCCTGTCGTTTTTCACATTTTTCTTCCAGATGAGCTGCATGAAGCCAACATGCGGAATTATGATGAGAAAAGCTGGTGAGTTCTATCTATTGGCTCATCAATCAACGCAAAACGAAATGAAAAAAAAAGAAACTTGAACAATCGAAATGTCGTTTATTTTTAAAAATAAAAAATATGTATTTACTGTTTATAAAGATGTGGTACCAAGATACATGCAATTTGATTTTTTCCAGAATATTAAGAAATAGAAACCAATATAATATGAGTTTCAAAATAGAATTTTAGGAGTGGGAGTGGTTTATGAGGGATTTGACTTTTAATAAGTACTGTTTTGAGATTCAAAAAACAGAACACCGGGCATAAAGACTGAAAATCGATCAAAACATCGTACTATCATCCATTCTGCAGCTCTCTCCGTACAGCTAATTTTAGTGTGAGGTTGAATGTAGTTCCAAGTAGACAAACATTAAATAAACTTTGTAATATGTTTAGGAAAATGCGAGACAATGACGATAAATTTTATTTTCTGTTCAATTGTTAATATATAAGCCCGGATTAGTGAACGCAGCAGCTGCTGTCTTACTAACAGTGCTTATGATTTTATAGTGGAGGATGAATAAAATGTTTATTTAACCCAACTATTTTTAAATTAAACTCATTTCTTCCATGTTGGCAAACTTTTAAAGGCGTTTTTGCATTATATCGCATTATAACTGATTATTGTTTTTTATTTCGAATTTCCAGTTATTAAAATTTTATTAGTGTTTTTTTTTCATTTATACTTAATTGTTGTTAGTGTGCATTGAATTTGGAAAAATCTGTCGGTTTAAATTGGTACTTTGTCAATGAAAACACGAACCTATTTTTTGTGCTCAACTTGCCCATATAACAGGACAGTTAAAATCTCTGCCGATCGGGAATGGAATTCAATAGCAAAATTTTAAAAACCGGAGTCAATTTTTTAAAGTACCACAATGTTATAACCGGTGTTCAGTCTGATTTCTCCGAACCGCATGACTTAAAAGTAACAAATTAACAGAGGCAGTCATTTTTCGTTTTTATCTTTAAATGAAATAAAACAAAATGCAAAGAAATTTCCACGCAAAATTATTGAACGATCTACCCTAGAGAGGTGATGAATAATAATTCCAAAAAAGTTATTCCAGAGAAATTGGATTAGTTGACAGTATGACCAAGTGACCATATATAACACTCAAAAGATACCCATATTGGCTATTTCTTTAGTTAAGAAAACGGTTATTTTATATTGCATATACAGTACAAAAATTATTACATTTATGTAGAAATGTAAGTAGAAACCTATATTTTGCTTATAAATAAGGCATTATCATTTGATATCAGAATACAATTTCCGATGGATTCCCTACAGGAAACCCTGTGCTGATCATTTGAGAAAAATCAAATATTTTTTCTTCAAATATATGACACATTCTTGATCGTTGATTATGTATTGTAAACCTGTAACAGGTTTTGCCTACGTGGTTTCTCTGAAAATAAAACTGCGCGACTTTATAAATTACGTTGTCTTACAGTCATTTGTTATAGCATCTTGTAAAGAGCAACGTTAAGTTTGCACCAATCACATAGATTTGTACATTTATTTTTCTTGCCAATTAAAATAATTTTGTCAGTTTTCTAAAAGGGTCAGCGCAATTCTATAAAATATTTGTAGCTATCACATCATCGA
>JAQFYG010002435.1:0-14803 GCA_034694325.1 Entomobrya corticalis
ACCAAAAATGCAAAATTAAAACAACCAAGAAATTAAGTAACATGGAAGTTCGTTTGGTTTGTCTTTTGTCCGGTTATTAGATCGCTGCTTGCAAAAAATAAAAATGCAAAATAAAAGCCTGTACTAGTCAAGGGGCCCGATCTGCTTTTGGGTTTAGCTTAAACATGAAACAAAAGTCAAATTATATTACTTTTGCGGTTTTTTCATAGACAGTCACCAAATATTCCATTAAATGCTTTTAAAAATAAAAATCATAGTCATATCGTAGTGATACCTGAGATTAAAAGTGCAAAACTTGAATGTATATACATGTTTTCATTCCTGATTGAGGTTAAGCAATGTAAAAACGTGGGAAAATATTCATGCAAAATTTTAAGAATGTGAAACAAGTGACTTAAGTCAATTCTTGAAAAGTATTGCCCGTTCAGTCAAGGTATTTTGAAAACAAAATAATATTGTGATTTGACTTTGACGAATTTCCAGCAAAACAAGTTGCTGCTCAGCATCCGCCTATATTTGTATATCTTTGTCTAACTAAATTTTTCATCGTGTTCTCAAACCATCCAGTTCTGCTCTCACTTTGCTCGTATCTCAGTTTTTGAACATAACATTTTGTTAGTATTCATCCGTTTTTCTTTAGTTTGGTTCCCGCTACGGCCAATTTCATAATAAAATACAACGTTGCGGGCGCTAAGCCTAAAATAAAAATTAGAAAGCTTAATTTTTGGAGCTTACTTGGTTGTTCGGCTTAGTAAAAGACACGTGTTAAAAAATTTGTGACGGGATCTATAAGTAAAGTAGGAGGCTATAATATCACAAATACCATGAATTAATAATTACATAAGAGTGTAATAAGTATTTTTGTAAGTACATTATGTAAGTGCACCGTAAGTAGCGTTTGATTTAAATATGCAAGAACTCTTCATCCACAAAAAACCTTTTAAAGCAAAAGCATGACTTGAGATACTTGTATTCTTGTATTTATCACTCTGGATTTAAACTGTAAAGAAAGACCAGAGAAACCAAGAAAAGCATGAAAACTTGACTGATCTTGTCTTTTCTGGTTTTTAATTTTTGTATGTTACTCGAATGGACAGAGTAAGACAGCAAGCGTCTGAATTCTTGATTCAATCGAGACTGCGAGATGCAAAAGCTCTAAGATGAGATTTCAGTAAGTATTTCCATTCCACAGCAGCAACAGCTACGTCCCCACTAGAGCTCCTCCAGACAGTCCAAGAGAATATTTTGCGGGTTGTGGGGCATTTTGGGAATCCACCTTAGTTTTAAAGTTAAATAAAAAATATTCCGTCACTTTGTTCGCTTTTTATTTTTACTGATGTGTATTTGTGCTCAATTTATTAATTTTTTGAAGTTTAAAAACAACAAAGGACAACAACAAATCATTAAACATACAAATAAAAACACGTTTCAAAATAGTTGTTATGACAAATTTGAAAACTGAAGCACAATATAACCGAAAAGTTTATAATATTTAGTTTTTTACTCGTTTGGTTTTTAAAAACTAAACTGGCATGTATATTTTACTGCGGATAGTGTGAAAGTTCAAACTAAAAAGGAAAAAACTACTCCATGGTAAATTTTAAAATGTTATTATTATTAAATGTAATTGAATTTATTGAAATCGATCTTGGCCAAACAGTTGCATACACAACAATAGATATATAGTGGTTACATAGGAAAGTTTTCTAAATACAAAACTATGTACGTACAGCAAGTAAAGCCCATATTCTTGCATTAAAATTCAAATCATATTAAACAATAATATAGTATTTATAAACGCATCCCATCATTTTGGATTTTTAAGAGTTGATAGTGATTACAGAAAAAATAACACAACTACAAGTCGTACCCTAACAATAATTTGCATTTTTGAAAGTAATGCAAAATGTGTAAGTCTAATTATTTCGTTAAATACAATTTGAGCAGTAAAAATCAATTTAGATTTTTAAACTGAATATTTTATTTATTACGCAGCAGATATGAGAAAAAAGGATTTAGTAGTTATCAGAGTGAACAGCTCTGGTAATGCTGATAATCTTTTATTATTGTTAGTCTCTGTCGTTGTCGCTTCTGCAGCATAATGTATTGTTTGATCTCAAAATTTCACGGGGCAAGTTTCTTCAATTTTTCTAGTTTGGTTTTGTTTATGATTACAGTTTTAAATTCCCATTTTCAAATACTTTACTGGTTTAAGCGTTCAAATTGGACAAAAACTGTATTAAAATTTGTTATTTTCATGCAGGTTCAAGTTTTGACCTGCAAGTCAACTTTTGGATGTGAGGGAAAGACTTGCTGCCTTCTCCATTCCTGTTCTGTGTTTTATCACATCGATTTTGGTAAGAAAATATCCGGTAACAACTTATCTTTTATTAATTTACTGGTTTCAGTGAATGCGCATTAAGTATTTCCCAAAATTTGTCTCTTTTACAACTATTGGCATCCTCTTTTAATTGCATTTGAGATAAAATGATTCGAAACAAACTGTTACTTTCTGTTTTAATAGATAGGCGAATGCATATTAACAACTTTTTTCATGTTTCCTAAAAAAAAGAGCGTGTAGAATATAGAAATGGAGCAACTTGTTGCATGCATTTATCCAATACAAAAGCATCCACAATCACAGTTCTCATGTTAAATTGCATTTTTATGCACATAATATGTTTTCCGAATGATGACTGAACAATTATTTTGTTCAAATGTATTAGATCTCAACTTTTATACATAAAATTTGTTTTATTTGCTTTTTGCATTGAAAATTGCAAATTCAACTTTTCAAATCACCCCATCTATCTAGATCAATCCTTTTGTATTTTTTATTTAATCATGATGAGAAAAAAAATGAAACATATAAAAGTCAATTGGTCTATTTGAATATGGCAATATCATCATTACAGTTTAGAACAAAATGTACATAACTAATTCAATATAACATGGTGATAAATGACCTAATCAACAGCTAAAGTGGTTATATACGTAAAAAAATATCTTTTATTTGGCGGATGCTTTTCCATCAAAAATTCCGGAATGTTGTCTCATATTCCCAAATAAAAAGAAAAGCAAAGAATTAGAATTAATTATTATTATTCAGTGTATGGGATACGGTGAACATTCACAGCTTCAGGACTTCTTGTTTTTTCTTGTAACAATTTGGCCAAAAATATTTTTGAGTTGGCCTGGTTGATTCGGTTCGAAAATAAGAGGACGCAATATACCCAGGCAATGAAATTTTGAGTATTCTGAGCAAAAAGTGTTATGTTACAGCATGTCTTTCTTCTTATTTTGTTCATAGAAATGAAAAAATTAGTGCCAGTCATAAAGATAAGGCTGCAACAATTAATTATAAACTTTGTCTAAGAGGTATTTTCTTCGAAACTGACTCAGAGAAAAAGCAAAATACTAAAAATGAACGACAAAAATTCTTTATGTAACCCATGTACAGTTTTCAACTTCATAGTCCTCAATGCATCATATTGTTCTACAAATACAAAACAAAAACAAATCATAATGGACAATGCTAATATTGCAAAAAAATGTATAAATCTAACCCGATTGCTATCACATTCGTATAGTTTTGATATAGCAGAAATTGCACAGAATTAAATTCAATCTAATTTTGTTAATTTGTGTTGAAACCATTTAATCTTTGTTGTTTAAACCTTGCGTTGTTTTGATGTTGCTCATGAGTTTCATGCAACAGATCGGTGATCGTTATTCCCTGTATTCTTTTTCAAGCAAATATAAGGCCATCTGAACTGAAAATGCCAAGAAGCATTATATTATAATAATATTTTGAGAATCGTTTTATTTCAATTTGTTTGGTGTTGGTCAAGCGAACAAAAACTCATTTTATGGAACAAACGTTCCCTGTTCTATAATTCTTTGTTTTTAATCCCTGTCCGCTTTTTCATAATGTTTTACCTGAACTTTGTAAGCTTATTACATAATATTATGATTTAAAGAATGTAGGCAGCTTTGTCGTTCTCATGAACAATTGTTGCAAAAATATTTCAGTAAATTAAATTGAGTACGAGCAACAAGTCCTTAGGTAAAACCTAAAAGGAGGTTTCACGAAGTGAATTTGCAAAAATTCTAATTTTTATATGTTCTTTCATACAGGTAAATATTTTGAACTTGTTAGATAAAAGGGAGGGATAAACATGGCAAACATCATGATGAATATCAGGCAAAATATATTTTTATTACATATATCTGTAAGCCTTATATATTTTTATGAGGCTATCAGGCTTCTAAATAAATATTTTGTGGCGTTTTGGGAACAGGACTTATATTTATTACGTTTCCACTTCACAACACAATGTCAAGACATTAGTATCTTTTAGTTTCACATGTCAATATCTAATATTTTGCTCCTGGTTTTGAAGAATTACAAACATATTTTGTTTTTCAGAACAAAGCCATTTATGTAAATATTTACACCAATCCTTAAAAAATTTCGTAAAAATGCTAATAAATACAATTATTTATTGCCTCAAAATGTGGATCCAAGTATGTTCCAAACATATTTATTTGTTCATATAGTAAAACGCGCTTTAATATGCAACGTACGTTTTATGCACCAATTCTGTGATTGTCTCTTTTTGAGTTCGTTCTTAAACGAAAGTAAAAGCAAAAAATACGGGCAAAACTGAATAGACTGCGACAAAAATTTTGAAAATTTTAATATTATAATATGTGTTCAACAAAAGTCATGGCTTTATTATATTTGCACTTCTTTCAAATTTGTTCGACGACGATTCATAACAAATATTTTGGTGAAACCACAATCAAAAATCAAAATCAGAGAGACATTATACCGAATATTGCTGCAAAACAAACTATCTAATAATGAAACATTTTCTTGCATCATCTAGAGTTCATATCTAAAAGAGAAATTTGGTATTTTTAAGCGTCTGGATAATTTTCTTTGTTTTTTATTGCCGAGATATGATATTTTGCTGTAACTATAGTATCAATGGTTTGTGTTATTTCTCCGAGTGGCTGGTTTGAAACATTAATGCTGAAACACAACATTTCAGATAAAATTACTCTAAAATAAGCCACGTCATTAAGACGACCATAGGCTTATAAAAGTTTTGTAGAATCATACTATTTTTAGCAGACGCATTGGGTTATTTTTCGGCTAATAGAAATAATCCTCATTTCAACTAGATTTAAATTACTCAATTATTATCTTGACTGTAATTTTGAAATGGTCATGTAAGGATTATTTATAAAGTAAGAGATCTGGGAAAGGAAATAGGTAATTTGAGAGAGGTTAAAAAATGATAGCATTCTATCATTCATCTATATCATCTATTCATGCATGCATCAGCACAAATTTTGAGTTACTTCACTTTTCATAAAAGCTGATTTTTGCACAGTCAACTATCAAGAGCAATGCTTGTCTCTGAACTCGAGAATAACAAAAAATAAATATATTTGCGTTTTAATTTAGTTTCTGTGAATACTTAGGAAATGATCTTCTTGCCTCGTCTCTTCATCGTTAAAAATGTAATTAAAACCTTTCCTGCTTTTAATTTGCTCTTTGTGTTTTTTGTTTTATCCACTTGTCGTGTTTTTATCGTATTGCAGAAGCACTTTAAAAAAATCACATTCACCGTCCAACATAATATTCTTAGAACTTGAGTGTTATTCATTAAGTCTTACAGCGTATTATTCCATAGCCAAGTCACTTTTAATAATTGTTTTCTTTGAAAAAATTTCTCATCATTTTCACAATCTAATCCTTTTTTCTTGCAAATGTTTTTTGTTTGGAATATTTTTTGAAGATAACTGGGTATTGCGATATGGTTGTACACAAAAAATAGCAGATTGTTTTTACCATGCCTTGTAAACATTTTTTTAAAACATGATCTAAATGAGCTGGCTATATAGTGAATAATATAAAATGCGGTTTATTGCTTTAACATGATAATGAATGGAGGTTATAACTTAACTGTATATTTTTTCTCACGTCACATAACATGGCTTTTGCGTTCACACTAATTAGGCATATGTTTAGTTAATTAATATAATTTACCAACAGGTGTTAAAAGTAAAGATATCGCCAGTTGTAATTAAAGATTTTGTGAAAACATAAAATAGACGACAAAATCAAGAAAGTTTAGAGCGCATTAAAATAATTTTTAATCATTCGGACCAACTTAATTGATTATTTTTTTAAGTCTAATAAATTTGGCAATTTACAAATATTTCTGTTTTTCATAAATTAATTTGTTCTGATTTCATTTTTGGTTTGATTTGTATTTAAAAACAATCATTAGATACAATGCAAAAAATATCAGCTCTGAATGGCCATGGAATTTGTTGAAAAGTAACAACAGGAGGAACTGATATAGATTATCAACTGAGAAGAAAGTGGGATGATATGATTTAGGTAAGTTGTAGCTTTTGATTTGGAAAGAAATTTGAAATATTTATGTAGATAAAGATGCATTTTTGTAAAGTTTTGTCCTTCCTGTTTGTATACGCGTAGAAACCCACTCGGCGTCTGGTCAAGTCTTCCAAGATGATGAAAAGGAATCAGTATGAGGATTTTCATGATGAAGGTGATGAGGCAGTAACTAGAACAACATCTACCTGTTCTGGTGGGAAGAGTAGCTATGTAAAGTGGAGAAAGCAATCCTCAGGGAGCTATTAAACACAGGTAAACAAAACAAAAAAAGCATATACAACCATTTTTTAAAAAGTACGCACATGTAATTCTTTATTACTTATTAATATATAATCATAATGCTGAATTTACATGACCTACTGATTTTTGTATCCTAGACAAATTAGCCAACCCGTAATCCACAAAAGGTGGATGGACAACAAATTGACTACACCGGAATAACTATAATGAGTAAGATCACCTAGACGAGGATTCCTCAGAACTACAAAAGTTAAGTTTTCAAGTGTAATAAAGATATTGTTGTTTAGTCAAAATAAATAGGCTTAGTTCAGGTTTAGATTAATTATTAAATAAATTTTTAAATTAAAACGATCTAATACATAATTTTAAGTTAAATATTTATAAAGTTGTAGTCAAATGAATAGTATAATTGATGCAGCAGATTCATTTCTCATGAGGTTTTAATCTATAAGGGTTTTGTTAGAATAAATCGTTTATTTGCAAATATTAAGTCATGCACGTAATATAAATCTGTTACAAAAACATTCAGCAAGAAAAGCTTCCAAATCATTGTTGCCGCTGATTTACTATTACAAATGGTTTAGGGTTTGTTTTTAAAGCGCTGCATCGGTTCTTATTTACTTCATATGTCAATAAATCTTCTTAAATTATTTCACCTAAAGTCACGACAATTTAAACCAATCCATAACTTGAGATCAAGTAATCTGCGTATACTGAAATTAAGTTTTCTCTATATTTCTCTATATAACGAATGAACTATTGGGTAGGTTTTGGCGCATTTTAAAATTTTTGTTAAATACAGCGATCCGACAGAAATGTGACTGAAAGTTTCTCAAGTAGCTTTTAGATCGGTACAAAGTTTGTAAATAATATAAAAAATTAAATAGTCAGACCTAACGTAAGAATTTTGGGTTAAACTAGTCACATTCAGACTTATTTGTCAAAATAATATTTTGCACAGTTGAATAAGGAATGTTAAATGATACCGCACAGAATTTCCGAAAACTCAAATAGCGAAGTTAAAATTTTACAACAATTTCACCATGAACGGCCAAAATCTCTGTATCGTGAAATTTTATTTACAAAAAGGAACATTTCTGCTAAATGCAACCAATTGTTGATTTACACATTTAAAGATTGCATTTGGTTATGCAGTTTTTATTATTTTATTTGCAAAAACACATTTAAAATTGACGTTTTGCCAATAATTCCATCAAATAAGTTTGTTATTCTTATGAATTCCAATTTTTCTATTTTGCGAAGTACTGTATTGTTTTTTGGTTTCTTTTTTTATTTTGTTTCTGTCAGCCATTGAACTAATCCATATTTTGGCTTTTTATTTAATTTAATGATTTGAATATTTCAAGTCACAAAAATTGAATCAAAAGACAATATAAAGCAAAAACAAACTCATGTAAATAAGGTACATTTACATGCGATAAATATTTAATTTGAGCATTTTTAGTCTCAGAGTTTTGAAGCACAATAATGACTTTTCCCAGTTAACGTCAATGGAAAAATTTACGAAGATTTGTATGCGTTTGCTCAGGTTTTGTTGCTGTAAGTAACCGCTGCTAGTTTGCTAGACTGCTGGTAAAAATGCGGTCATTAAAAGATGTAATAACAAGTAAGCGTACGTCGTTTGTAGTATATCAGTCGTCATCCAACTCATCAACGTCATAGAATTGTAGTGATATTCTTTTTTTCTGAATTTACTAAATCCATGCTAGCTTAAAGACGTTAGTAAAAATTAGCTGCTGGTTTTTGCGGTAACTTTTCCTTATATTGTCACCGGTGTTAATTGTAGCAAGCATTTAATTGAAACAGGAAACTGTATTGTCTGTTCACAAGAGCCGGGTCAGGAGTTTGGCTGTTACAGTTGAACTGAGAAAACAAATATATTATTAAATAACTAATTTCAAAACAAATTGTAAAATGAAAATTTTAATGAAATTAAATACAAGTTATTTCTTGTTTCACTATGAATTTTGCATGAAACAAATCGATAAGTAAATTGTAAAATTCTTTCCATGAGTTATTGCGTGGTTTTAGTTTGGTGTGAGAGAGCAAGTGTCCGTTGTGGGTTAGAGGGATCGAGTAGAGGGAATGTCCAAGTGGAGGTTGAGGATAAAGTGTGTAGTTGGAAGTAAAGCGCGAGTAGATTAAACTAAAATTTTTCAAAAAGGCGGGTGTGTAAAAATAAATTATTGCAACAAAAATATATAAAAAATTAGAGAAAAACACATCGATAAAAAATATAACCGTTACCGATATTTGAATCCAAGGAGTTTAATCCACAAGTGATGGCGGTTTTGAAAATAGAATCCGAATTTGAGTTATGAATAAATCAATTCATTAAAAAGCATTTGCGCATAAGAAATGCAAAAGGAGGCAAAAATTAAAAACAACTGAGATTAAAAGAACACAATGTTAAATTAGGAGTGCAGCAGAGCTGTGAAAATTAATAATTGAAACTAATTATTGAATCAATGCGCTCAAAAAAAATTATCCTCTTCTTTGAATGGTGTGTGATAGTGTATTCAATTAGTGCAAGGAAGATAAAGTTTTCTTTGGTGCGAACACCATGTTATGTGTTTGGATGGGTATATGGTTGGTATATCAGTAGGTACGCAAATTAGTGGGTGGGGAAGACATGTATGTGTGTGTGAAATCAGGCATTATTACCCGCTTTATTCATCGTTTCATCCTTATATACTATGTACAACGTTTTTCTGGAATCATCTAATATAGTATCATCTCTAATCTAATCATAATTGATATTATCTCGTAAATCGTATGATGCACCGACGTTGGTACATCTGCACTACAAGTGCAGCAAGATGTAGTACAAACGTAAGGCATCTGCAATGTCATGATGTAACTAAGATAGCATTATTATGTATCGTAATGTAAATCTATATGAACGTCATGAAGTCATGACGCATAATGTTATATTGTAATATAGTGTAACTATATAACAATATCGATCATCACCATTTACTTCCATTTATGTAAAGTAAAATTTGTTTTAAGTCGCTTTCCATGAACCTTGTTAGGAAACTCAGGACATTCTTTCCGATTTTTTTTATTCCTGATTATTCTTGACTGCTCAGAAAATGTATATTCTTCTTTCTCTTGATAGTTGTTTAAACAATTGATTTTACACAAAAAAAACCGGCAAAATCTGGATAGCATTTGTTCACTTTTAAATTTTAAATTGTTATTTTGAATGGCCACTATAACAATTGTAACACAAAATGTCATTACTGTACAAAATGCAAATTAAATGTACAAAATGCAGATTAAATGTACAAAATACTATGAGATGATCTCCTGGCTGGACCATTCCCAATTGAAAAATAGGAGCTGAAACAGAAACATTATTTATTTATATTTACTTTATTTTCTCTTCCTAATATTAGTTAAAGTTTCTGTCGTTATTTTATTCGTGGCTTTGTTTTAATAATATAGACTACCTAACTTGCTTCGGTACCCCGATCTTCCTCTTGAAGTATTACTATACTATTTTTGACTCCTATCTTTGCGCAGTTTTATCTCGTGATTAATTTATAGCATCATAACAACAAAAAACTTAAACATTGTTTCAATTGGGTATTTTGCCAGGCCTCAGTCAAGGTTACTAAATACGCTATTGTAGAATATACTATTTCTGATGTTGACAAATTTCTACACCTAGCGTCTATTTTTTATTAACTCCGCTATGAAGTCTTGTTAGCATTATATTGTAATCTGTTTTATCTTGTTAATGCAATGTACATATAAATTTGCCTTATATTTGTTCAAGAAACTAGACATAAAACGAAAAGGTTTTTTGCAAACATTTAATTTGCCCATTTAATATACTAAACTTGCTCTCGAAAACGTTTTGGAAGAAAACACGTTTCGTAATTATTTATGCCGTCGATATAAAATTAAAACGAGTTTCCATTTTGTTGACAAGCTGCCCGGGTTATAATGTGTTTTAATTTTCAACATGCAATATTTTTTATGGGACAAATAGACAGCAATTTAAATCCTATCCGTAACTAAAGAACCATTAATATGCACATATTTTTGGAGCTGTGCTTTCTGCACACAAAAACGTGTCACCAAATAGTTTGTTTTGAGAAAAAAGATGAAAGAATGTTTTTAATGGCTCCTAGAATAGTGAAGTTAGGCGCAGTAAATCCGAGACAGAAAACTGGAATTTTATATAAGCCGCCTGGTTTAAAGTAGTCGTGTTCTATCAAATGTTTCAGTAAAAGTAACATTTGCTAAATTAAAT
This sequence comes from Entomobrya corticalis, assembly GCA_034694325.1. Classification (NCBI taxonomy): domain Eukaryota; kingdom Metazoa; phylum Arthropoda; class Collembola; order Entomobryomorpha; family Entomobryidae; genus Entomobrya; species Entomobrya corticalis. The sequence continues at coordinate 10,962 of JAQFYG010002435.1, forward strand.
TTAGGAATGACATGCAATACAAAATTTAATTTTGCAAGCAAGACCAATAACGAAGTCAAAGCCTAACAAGTGTTGTTACTTGTAAAGTCGTATGCTTTTTGGTAAGTTTAGCAAGAGGTGAACATTTTAGCCAGATGAAATAAAACTTTACTAGACGGATTCTTAATCACACATTTTGTATGTTTTCTACATTTATTAGATTTTTATAAAACCCTTTTAACCGTTTTTGCTTATATTGTTATTTTCCATTTTCACTACAATTTGTTACTTAAAATGCATGGACAAAAACATTTTGTTGATCCAAAATTGTGGAAGTTGAGACAGGATAATCAGAGTAAAGCAACAAAGTTTTTACCAGTTTAAATGTAAAAGCCAGTTCGAATGTCCTTGAAAAAGTCTGGAAAAGCTGCGTTGATAAGTTAATAAGCAACTACACTGTTTTATTTTGCAAAGTCGTTGTCCTAATAATAAAAAGAGGCCAGAAACGATCTTTAGGCTAAATCTTGTTACTGACAGTATTTAAAAAAAATTACGAATAGAATAAATAATAGACTTTCAAAATAGAACAAAATACTTATTTATAGCGAGACTTGTTCGGGAATTCTTCATTATAATTAAATGAAAATGTTCTTACCTTGAGTTACTGATTGCTTGAAAGCTTCAGTTAATAAACAGAGTGGCACATTCTGTTCCTTGGGATCCTGGGTTTTGTAAAAATCTTCAAGCTAATAAGCTAGGATAACTCTACAACGTACAAGGAAAATAAACCAATGTAGGTTTACTTTTCAACTAGTCAAACATGTTTTTGTGCTGGTGAATCCTGAAATTGGGTTACATGTGATTGCCTTTTATGAACCAGTAAAAGCGGAAAAATAATCTGAAATGAAAACTGCATGCAAGCAATTGCAAAGATGTTCCTCGATATAAAATGCTGCACTTAACGAAAACAGCGAAGGTATCTAGTTTGCTTAATAACGCCCAAATAAAAATATGCTAATGAATTTTAGAATTTAAACTGTGCATTGATGGGTGTAATGTTAGAACTGCTTTTATAAAACTAAAATATTTTTATAAAACTGTTTTTGCATAAATGGCCAGCACCCAACAGCATACAAATTGCAACCCACAGCACACAATTTTAACATGCCAAAATACCTCAAAAACTATTTTTTACTTGAAGCATTGTATAAATAACTTGGCGCACCACTATTGCCAGATTATTAAAAAAATAAGCAGAAAATTTCCAGTTTTCAGATAAAACATTAATAACCATGTGAATTTTTTTTATCAAAAGTAAAAACGTAAGTAAAACCACAAAATGTGAAGTTTTTCATTTTTCACAAAATATTTATTTTCTAGCAAACGGTAACACATTGCTCCATGAAGCTTATGTGACACAAGCCCAATACTATGTTGCATACCTCAACAAATTTAAAAGAACTTTGCTCGCCCGGAACAGGTCTCAATATGGACAAATGTAATTTTTCGACAATTTCAGAACTGAAAACTCAAGTGTAACTTCATTGAGATTTTTTGGAGATTCTGAATATACGAAATATTTATGTATGAAAGTTGATAATAATAATTGAATCAAGTAGAGTCACCTTTAAAATCAATAAAATAAATAAAAGTAAAATTTTTGTTTCTTTCATTGCGATAAAACAGAATAAAAAAATATAATTTTCTTCACCTTTCCCAGCCAGGCTAAATTTATAAAACTTAACCTAGTAACAATTTACCGTGAATTCAATTTATGCATATTTTAAGAACGGCTATTGGCATTCACATTAATGTTCTATTCATGACGATTCCCCATATTTCGGAAAGTATTTCACTGGAATGATTTGTAAAAAGAAACAGAAAAGGAAAACGACAGCAAAGTTGAGGTTCAATCTACTGTTCCTGGCATTTTTACGCTTTAGCGTAGATGTTAAAATAATGATGATAAGGAAATTTGCATATTCAATAGAAAAAAGTTCTTATCTTCTGCTAATTTGCATAAATATGATAAGACTTTTTTCAGATTTGTTTTCTTTTATAAATTTCTAAATGAATTTTTAGAACATTCCAAAAAATATTCTAGACTGAAAATAAATTCTGACAATTAATTTCACATTTGCGTAATCACCTTTTTGTGCAAAATATCTGCTTTATGGGCAAATTATAGTCAATATAACAAAAAATAAATTTTTCTATTTTTAGGAAAGATATCTTTTTGCTCCAGATATAAACGTTCTGTTGCACAGAAAGTACAAGTATTTTCTTAACCAAATGTATTACAGTTTGACGATGGATATATAAGCTTTAATATGACAAGGAGTACACATTTTAAATAGACAGACAAACTTCAAAATATATTAATAATAATTTTTATCTATTAAAAGTACCTGTTATAAAGTTAGCTCAATTAGGAATATAGCATAGCATCAACAGATCTTTAGCCATTTGGAATCAACAATTTCTATGCCTCATGACTCCCTTCCATGGCACAAAGTTTCTCATTGTTCTTTGCTTTTTCATTTTTGATTTCATTTCTGCTTGGCATGAATTACTAAAGACTATTTGGTTTTATCTGATAAATTTGGATCTACAGTTTTGAATATTTTAAATCACGAATTGCAAAAAGTATTCCATGTAAATATGGTAAATTCACATGGTACAAATATTAAATTTAAAATGAGTTAATTTAAATTTAAAAAACATAATAATGTTTACACTCCTGCCACAAATCGTGTATTTGCAATTCATCTAATACACGATTAAAGGTAGGTCGTTGGCGGCGTTGATGTTTTCCTTAACTTTACTCTGGTCGCGGTTGTACTTTATGTTACAAGGTATACTCACCAATTGCTGCTCCTACCTTGACTAATGACTGGTCACATTTTGTTTCCCAGAATTTCAGGAATCTGAAATTGTAAAAAATACTCGGCATAAAAAAATTTGCGTGCTGCAGCTAACGGTTTGATTGAAACATCCAAAAGCGGTTGTATAACTAAACAGTAATATAGCGCAACAACTAAAATATGTATTTACGCCACCTTTTAAATCGCGCTGTACTGTTTTGGTGCTTATGATATTCACATAATATTCCTGTTTACAGTATAATATCGTCGAAAATTATGCATTCTACAGATATAATGGCAAATAAGTTTTTTCCGCGACGAATTCTTCTTTAACTTAATGTAATGTATTGTATAGAGTAACATTTGAATTTAACTACAGGACCTACACCTCGTATTTCACTGTTCACAAGCTCAAAACCTGCGTATTTTAATTAATAGCACTATGTGGTTCATGTAGGCTATACTTTATTTGCTGTCGTAAATTAAGTCGTTCTCCGGTACAGGGTTTTAAGTGGTTGATAGTATACAAAAAATGTGTCGTTGTAATCAATGTTTTGCTTTTCCCTTGACTAATTTAAAGACCCAATAGTAAGCAGCATTTTAACTTAAAATGTAATCTGGTCATCGATGAAAACGTGACTGACCAAATTTATTATAATACTTCAACATTTGTGTTGCTTGCAAATGACGGAATGTTCCGGTAAAAAAACTAGTCGGGGTGCAAACTCCGAGAAAAAAGCTTTCGAATGTCGTGGCCCATTACGGCATGCCTAAGCCCCCAAGCACCCATTGGGTAAGATACAAACATGGTAATCGCATAAACTACCTTGTCAGCATTTACAATGCTTTCGATAGTTAATAATTATTCAACGAAAACATAATTATAACTGTTATAAAACGTGCATTTTACATACGTTTTATGCTATGAAGGCTCAGAGGGATTCCGAGCAACGCAATATTGACCACAGAGAAGACTCCACTAATTCGGACCACTGGACA
>JAQFYG010002436.1:0-14803 GCA_034694325.1 Entomobrya corticalis
AAGGTGAGGGACGCGTGCTTCACTTCACTTCGCTTCACACGCTGTTCCCTAATCCTATATGCCTATGGGCAAATAATAATATGAACATTTTAAGACAACCGGAAACGCATGCATAATACCAATACCCAGTAAAACTAATACTTTTTTACTCTTAAAAAATTCAAACACCGGCTCTTATAGACCAACCTAATATTTGACAATTTAAAAACGTTTGAATAGACTTTTTAGAATGACAGGGCAGGGGAAGTAACCAAGCAAAGACTTTACTTTATGGGAACGGAATAACGGAAACATTGTCAAACCTGATGATAAGAAGATATGAAATTACTGACTCAATTAACTTTTTAACATTTATTCTATCAAAATACTAAAAACGCAAACTTATAAACAGAAACAAAATAAAATATTATGTTTGCGTTAAGTGTGAAGGTGACTTATGTAAAATTTCCTTGAGTTTAGTTTGATACAAATTACAAATGCGTTTTACATCTTCATTTCAACCATGTAAAATGAAAAGGAAGGTGTTTTAAAAGATTCACAACGAGGCTATTTTATTACATATTTGTGCTTTTAGTCTCGTGCCTAACAAAATTGAAAACAATAGATATAAATTTTTATTATTGTAAAAAATAAGGGTTTAAAATAAAGTGCAAAACATGCCTATAAATTTTGTTGTCAATGTGCATAGCACTTTTTAACCAGATATTATGGCATATCATGCATATGAATGTATATTTTGTGCTTTATCAGATCTGACATTTTGTATGTATGTACCTTTTATTTAGTCAAAGTAGTCAAGTATTACTGCTCGTTAGTGATGGGAGAGACGAAAGATGTGTTCCCGCATTTATAAACTGTGATAACCTCCTGCCCTGGGAGACTAGACCGCACGCAGACCTATCACATTGACTATAGCGTCAGTATTTTCTATTCCCAATGTATTTTCTTCATAATTAATTTGTCAGGTAGTCATTGAGCCATTGAAATTGAATACCTTGGATTTTTCTACATTGAACCGTCGTAGTGGCAAGTTCTTATGTTTATGAAAGATGTATTGAATGAATTGTAGCTTATATTTTGTATTGTTTTATTTTTTACGTATAATATTTTTAAAAACTAAAGGCGTAGACGGTTGAAAATATGTTTAAATATATAATTGTGAATGAGTTATTCATGAAGAATACATAAAAACAGAACCTGCGCTTTATGGTCAAATATGTACAAATGCATGATGCATGCACTTGTTTTAAGATGCACAAACAGAGTGTGACGCAGACAATTAATACAGATATTTTCCGTCTTCTGAAATTTCTGATCGTCCCATAAGAAGACTTAACACTTCACTTACCGTTCTATATCCTACTGAACCCAACTCATTCATAAACGCTATTCCTGAATGCAGAAAATAACTTGCTATTATAAAAGGAAATCTTCATTATTTCTTGGCTTTTAATCTAATTTCTGCAGCTGAGCTGTTATGTTGTTATCCTTCCGTTGTTGAAGATTTAACAAAGTTCAGTTTCATGATTTGCTAGTTTACTTTTTGCAATCATGATAGGAAAAACCACTGCCGTTTGTCTAGCTTTGCTGGCGAGTTTTAGTCTGGTGTTAGGGGCATATCCGTCTTCATATACAGTTGGATACGGTTTTATTGGCCACGGAGGGATCGGACCACATGGACATTATTTGCCAGCAGTTGCCCGTGTCAAAGTACACAAGGACCCGTTACAATCACATTACTCTTTGGATGAGGAGGGGCCAACACATTACAAGTATATTCGCCACTCCAGTGCAAATCCAGTTATTCCTCCGCCGCTTCCTCTTGTTGGCGAACATTATCCTCATCATCACCACCATCATCATCCAGATCCACATTCACATCATCATCCCCATCATGTAGCTCCGATTGCGGCACCTGCAGTACCAGTTCATGGAGGCATCATTGGGGCCGCAGGACCACCTATTCCTATTCCAGCCGCCGCTGCAGCTCTTGATTATGGAAGTGCTCATTATTACAACGATTACGGAGCGGGAGCATACGGAGGATTTCATCACGGTGCCGGTGCCTTCTACTGATTTTGAAATACTAAAATGGTATTTCAAGTACAAAGAAGTTCAAAACAAACTTTTTCGTTTCGATCTTCAGAGCCCATGGGTTCCCTATTTTTTCCATTGTTAAAACCAATCCATAAAAGACTTTTTGCTAGAAACAAGAAACAATTAATTAATTATTGATTAAAACAATACCTGACACTGTGAGAAACAAAAAATGAAGACTACTTATATGTGAATGCCATCAGCATAAGGGCACGAGGGCTGCGTACTTACCAATCACACATATCCTTCAGGCCGACACCTTCAGTTGACGAAGTTTCTCATAATACAACATCGTCTATTGTGTTTATCATGAATCATGGTATTTACAAGTGATTGGTCTCTGCTGCCCTTCAAATCAATGGCCATGATAAACATTGAATAACTGTTTTCCGTTTCGCACAAAGATGCACATGAAAAGATCAACAATTTTAGACACGACATTACTACATATATTGTTAAATTATATAATTATTCAATGTTTATATTATAAAATCTATACATCAAGCATAAAATTATATAATATATTTTTTTTTTTTGCTAATTGGATTTCGATAAAGTGTAGTATTGTTACATTATGAAAATTTAGTTCGAGTATTGTCAGAGGAGTAGTAGGAGAAGCTAAATAAGTTAATTTACACTTTTCATTTCAAGCAATGCAGTATTAAACTACTTGACAAGTTATCAATTTATTACTTCGGCATTTTTATTTATTAAAAGATACAAACAATAAATATTATATCAAATCTTAGATAAATCAATTTGTTAATGATTTCATGGGAAAGAAAGATATTCATTGAAATTTTATGATTCACATCCATTCATAAAAAGTAAAAATGATACAGTCTTGTCTACATTTTACATTCATTCATCTTTGCATGTAATCATGTAAATGACCCTGAAAATTTGAAGAATTTTCCACGTTTTACGCTTACATGTACTACTGCATACTCTGGATTCTGGATATCGGAAACAACAACGAGCTACCATACATGCATAAATGATTGGTCGTAAGGAAAACAGGAAGGAAAGCAAACGCTTTTACTTTTCATAGAAAATTCAAGGTTGCACCCGCAAACAGTATAGTGTGCAGCAGCAGAGTACGAGGAAGTGACTCAAATTTGCGGCTGGCTGTTTGATGTAGAGAGAAAGCGAAAAGTTTACAGGAATGAAAGATGCATAAAATCATAAAAAAAAGTAAACAAAAACGGATGCGTAATGCGTAAACACATCAACAAAGTAGGTTGCTCTTCTCCTGCCTCTGCACATCGCAGATAGGCAGATAAACTGATCTGTCTGCTTGTTTGGATGGGGATCGTGTCTGTACACTGGCCCAGCTGATGCATTTACATTTACAGCAAAAGTGACAAGACAGATCAGATTATAGTCATCTGAAACAGAACCTTGATGCACCTTTCTCAGATAAAGCCAAATTTTTTGCAGTGCTTTTAAATACAGTGCATTTGGATAATTTATTTTCCTCGTAAAATTTAATTGCAGTCTACCTATTTAATTGTAGTATGGATATTATAATATACATTGTTTAAATGGATTGATTGTACATTCAATAATAATTGGTGCCGAATTATGATTAGGAGATTATGAGTCATGAGGAAAGTTATAAATCTCTTTGATCCTATTGTATATTGAATGTGCAATAAAGTAGTTAATTTTTTTATCGTAGCTTTATCGTAAGTCGCAATAATTCATCTTGTGAAGTTAATAATTTATGAGTCTTCCGATTAAATACGTAGTAGTGTAGTTAGTCATCAGTGATTTACTTGTCGGATTGGTACAAAATGAAACAAATTGAACGTAACAGGGTTAGGTTTGCAAGAATTTCAAAAGAAGTTTAACATTCCATTTTCTATTGCTGTGTGCAAACGGCTACATTCAATTACTCTATGTATATATAATAATAGTAGAGCTGCTTATTGAAACAAAATGAGCAATTTAAATTCGACTAGTAAGCTAACGGAATTTCCACCGTTGGAAGCAGAGGAAAAGTCTGACGGAAAGTTTTCCTTGTCAAAATTTATGTTTTGGAGGAAGTCAGGTACTTTTTACTATTATTTTGTTGTATGCATCTCATTATGTATTATTATTGGCAAAGAAGTTCATAGAAATTTGTTTAAAATACATTTATGAATTTTTTATCTGAAAGATGGGGAAGCTTCGGCAGCATTACCAGCTCAGCAAAGTTCCAGTGGTCCGGCTTCAGTTCCACCTTTGCCTTCCACTGCCACTGTCGGTATCCCTGAACCAAGCCAAGCTGAAAGAAGGGCAGATTCGTTGGAAAACATGACCAGTTCCAATATACCAGTTAAGAAAAAGGTGCCCACGCCGGCGTACTACAGATCTGATTCGAACCTATCCAATCCGTCCCCAGATCCTTCCTTAGATGGAACAGCATCTCCATTTGCATTTGAGGCCAGGACGTTGCCAAATGTGTTACGGAGAATTAGTAATTTGGTTGCAATGGGGTCAAATGTAAGTTAAAATGAAGAGAAAATTAAAAATTAATTGGGAAGTATAATTAACTATGTCTAAACTTGAATAAGAATCAGGCAGACATGAAGAAATACTGGATGCCAGATTCTGTGAGTAAGGAGTGTTATGAATGTGGCGAGCGTTTCACGACATTTAGGAGAAAGCATCACTGCCGAATCTGCGGGCAGATATTTTGCTCTAGATGTTGTAATCAGGAGATTCCCGGAAAGATAATTGGATATTCAGGTAAATATGGTGAAAGAAAGCACCAAATATGTGGAAACACAGTAATTACAAATTGTGTAAAGTAAAATATACATACAATGTATTCTTTCTCTTTATTTCTACTAGGTGACCTACGCGTATGCATATACTGTTGTAGAATTGTACTGTCCTATCTACAGTCTGCAGACTTAAATTCCGATCTAACTGACGACTTGAGAATGGTACAAGAAGATTTGCAGAATCGATTTGGTGGTGCATCAACACCAGATTCATCTTTAGGGCCACAGGGAGGCTTTCAGCTTGGATTTTCCTCAGAGTACACTTATAGATCCCTTCCTAGACGCAAAGTATCCTTAGGATATCAAGAAGAAAGATTTGCGACTTCAAAAAACTTGGATTCTGGAGCAGATTCAGGCAGTGGAACTGCAAGTGAAGAAAAGGTTAAACTTATCAATGACTGGGTTGGGTTGAAGGCCTTGTGGGATGAAATGTGCCATCCTGTGTCTGGAATCGATTGGGCAACTCATCGCCACAACATGATTAAAAATTATCACTCTTGTGTTGTCGGTAGCGAATTGGTTGATTGGCTACTTACACAGAGAAAAATTACTTGTAGAGGACAAGGCGTTCAAATCGGCCAGGTGCTGTTAGATTCTGGATTGTTGGAATGTGTGTCGCAGGCGGAGCAAGTGTTTATGGACGCTTATGCTCTGTATAGACCATCACAACTACCGCTGCCTAGCTTACACGAAGTTCCAGAACCCTCCAGCTCGAGAAGTAGTGGTGATTTAGGAGATGGCAGAAAATGGTCGGATTCTGTTCAAGATCCATTGTGGGTGAAGCAAATAAAAAACCCACAGCAAGCAAAGGGTGTCGATTCTACATCAAGTGAAAGTAAAGAGATATCGGGGATTTCTGATTCCGACGAACAGTCTGCTTCTGTTTCAAAACGTCTTCCATCGTCAAGTTCAATGTATTCTGTTGATCTAAATTTGAAAAACAGTACAGTATCCATGTCCAGGCCTAATAAAGAAAAGGATTCTTTGGATCCCTACGATAATCCCCCAATCACTGGAGGGCTATCTCCCACTCCATCCGCTAAAACTACACCAAGACCCCAACGAAAGTCAGCAACAATGAGTATAACAACTGAAGCGATGACAGATGAATTTCTACAAAAGACGTTACTTGCGCAAAAAGAGCGTACTAGCAAAGATATTTCTTCAGCACAGACAGGATGGCACAGTCCCCAAGAGCTCACCAATGACAGTGAAATGGCTGCTTTCCAAAGATTATGTAACGCATACATAAAGCATGAAAATGATTTTCTAATGCAACTCTTGGAAAGCAAAGATCTTTCCCCATCATGGATTGATATTATTTTACCAATTGTTCATAAAGTCACTGAAATTGTTCGGCCAGATGTAAAACATTCTGATGATGATATGGACATAAGACAATACATTCGATACAAAAAGGTACCTGGTGGGGCAAAGGAGGACTGCAGGATTGTCAACGGTGTTGTTTGTACGAAAAACGTGTCTCATCGTAATATGAGGCAAAAATTAAAAGATCCAAAGATTCTTTTAGTAGGTGACTCTATTGACTATCAACGATTCGAAAATAGATTTCTGTCTTTAGAACCACTGGTTATGCAGGAAAACGACTACCTGAGAAACGCTGTAGCAAGAATTCTTGCTTTAAATCCTGACCTTGTCATTGTAGAAAAGACCGTTGCGAGATTGGCACAGGAATTTTTGTTGGATCATGGTACAACTCTAGTCATTAATGTAAAAAAGTCTGTGATGGAACGCATAGCAAGGTGCACACAAGGAGTCGCATGCAAATCAGTTGATACACACATTGGTCGCCCCCAACTGGGATTGTGCCACAATTTTTACTTGGAGACTTTTCAAATTTCCGATGGAATGAAGAAAACTCTCATGTTTTTCGACGGGTGTGCTATGCATTTGGGGGTAAATGGATGAAAAGAATTGATAATGTTTACAAAAAGAATTCCTATTAATGCAGGTCATAATAATTAGGTTGTAATATTGCTTATTTTCATAGTGTACAGTTTTGCTAAGAGGAGGAACGAGTACGGAATTAATGAAAGTGAAAAAGATCATGGATTTAATGATGTTTGTTGCCTACAACTGGAGGCTTGAAAGAAGTTTTCATATTGATTCCTTTGCAATGCCACCTTCAGCAAAAGAGGAAAGCCCTGCCACATCATCGGATCAGTCACCTTCCTCTGATGACTTTGTTGAAGCAAGGGAGGAATTTAGTCCAACAACTGGATCTCCTTCAAGAACTGAAACTGCTGAATCCCTTTCAGGAGATAGTGGATTTGAAACGGGCAGCAGAATGGATTCCCATCCTTTAGCACAAGGTTCTCGCCCTGTTCGTCCTGCTGAAGACTGTACCATTAGATCTTTTAAACGACTCCACGAATGTCTCAATCAAGTTATTCTATCTGCGTCTCCGTTTATTACGTATCCTTTACCATATCTTGAAACTGAGGAGGGCAAAAGATGCGACCTACGTGTATTCTTTCCCATTGAACCGTATTGGTCTGCAAAATTAAGCGGAGATAACAATAATCAAAACAGTTCACTATTCGTTGACAATCAACAAATGAACGGAGCTGATGCAGAAAACAACGCAATTAATGCATATATTGGAGTATACATTAACAGTAAAATTTTCATGGATTCTCCTGAAATCGAAAGAAAAGATGCTCATTCCTTTATTTCCAAGAAATTAACTTCACCAATCGGTTCGGATGAAGTCCAAAGCTTAATTGCAGATTTTAGACGGTTTGGCAGTCGACTGCAATTTATTCCACAAACAGACAATCAGTTATCATACAGCCAAAAATTAAAAAGCAACAATTCTAGTTGGAATACGCTGGAATCTGAAAAAAATCGATGTGGAGTAGAGACATCTGGGAGAGTTGACTGTCTGAATCCACATTCGCATCAAAAGTTATCAGTTTCTTTCTGCAGTTATTCAGCTCAATCTGCCAACTTTCCCTATTTTTGTGTAAATCCTTGGTACGCAATAATCCAATCAATATTCGATACTGTTCATGTGATGTGTGCATAGTTATTTCAATAATCGTTTATAATTGTTAATATTTATTCAGGACTGTCAATATGGACATGTACCGTGCAAACGATATTTCTCTTGGAATGTTTCTGGAACGGTACTGCTTTCGCAAGACATATCTTTGCCCTGCAAAAAATTGTGACACTCCCATGCTTCAGCATATTCGACGCTTCGTTCACCAAGATGCCTGTATTCAAGTAATCCTCAAGGAACTTGAAAGTCCAATTTTAGGTTCAGGGGACAATATTCTTATGTGGAGCTGGTGTACATCATGCAAAACGGTAACTCTAATTCCTGTTTTTATTGCTTATAAAACATTGACAATTGACAGTAATAGTAATACATTTTTCTTATTTCAAATTTTCCTACAGGTATCACCTATTGTTCCAATGTCGGTTGATGCCTGGTTTCTGTCTTTCGCTAAGTACTTGGAGCTTCGATTTCATGGGAAAATGTATTCCAGGCGAGCCTTTGATAATCAGTGCCTTCATTCCTTGCATCACGATCATCAGCAATACTTTGCCCAACAGAACATTGTTGCAGCTTTTAAGTATGTGCAATGTTAACTGCAACAAACTTAACTATGATGGGTTATTATAGAACAATATTTATTCTTATGTAAAAAATAATATTACTTGTAGATATTCCAAAGTAAAATTATGGGAAGTCTCCTTACCGCCGTTTTTTATCAGAACCAAGCATAAGCCAAAAACCGTACAGCAGCTAATAGAAGACGTCAAATCTGTTGCAATACTTGGACATGGTATTCATGCTAACATTGTAGAGGTGCTACATTCTTTGAAGGAAGGTGCTGCAGGACTGAAAGTTGAAGGTTCTATTATAAATAATGGCATATTATAATCAATCCAATATTCTTTGTAAAACGATAATATGACTAATAAGTTTTCTTATTTCAGATGTCCTCAACGGTTTATTTGAATTACTTAAAGTTGAAAAGTCTGTTTTTCGTTCTAAAATTGAAGACATCCAAATGAGTTTAACATCTCCAAACTTACAGGGGGACAAAAACAATAAAGGTAGGCATTTGGCATGCTTTAAAATTGTATTGAACGTTATATTCAAATGATTTTGCTAATAACATTTGGTGTTAACCTCCAATTCAAACAGAATCCGAAGCCTTTTTGTGGAAAGTTACTGATGCTATTGGATTCCTCAGGTGTAACATTGCAGAAACAATACAGTCGTGGAATACAAAGTTAAATGAATTTGTACAGCTTAGAAAAAAGGAGGAGAAACAAACTAAGGTAAAAAGCTTTTGTCTCTGGTGTTACATGCTTTTATTTGGTGCATACTGTCTTTCACCTACAATTATATTATATTTCAAAGGGTTCGAGTAAAACCGAAACGGATCAAACCGATGCCAAACTTCATCTTCCTCGAATCGAAAGTGAATCAAGTTTTCAACCACCAAAGGAACTGGAAGATTCATTGCGTTCAAGTGGAAACCTTTTGGATTCTGATTGTCAACCAGAATCTAAGAAACGTAATTTTTGTTCTTTTATTATTAAGGGTACAATTTTCTGTGCACATGATAATAGCAATTCAAGTTTTTAATGAATATATTTAGATTCTGATGTTGATTCGATAAGTACGGGAAATATCAGTACGTCGGGGGTGATTGATGATTTTGGAAACATGGGTAATTACCTAACCTCTGAAGATTTACGAAATCGACCGGATAGAGTCCCATCCCCAAGCAGACATTTTTCTGATACAGAAAAACTTAAGTCGGAGCTGAATATTCCACGTGCAAGTGATTCTTTAACGGCATCAGACGAAGTTGTAGATGCCGGAAAACCTATTCCAGAAAAACGAACTAGCAGTAGTACTGTAAAAACTCTCATTTCTCATCTACTTTCTGGAGCAAGCTCGGTTCAATTAATTCAGGTATTCATCAGCTCAGGATTAATTAAGTTATAGTGCGTATATTTTATTAACATTTCCTCATCCGATTATTCAAACTTTCAGAGTCCATGGCCCAATACGGAACACAATTTCCCAGCCATGCTTAGCTCGTTACCTATCACAGTTTATGAGAATGAGCCTAGTTCAGTCGTTGCCTTTACTTTAAGTTCAAATGATTACAAAAGACAGATCAAAGAGAAAAGGAAAATGAGAATAGGGTCATCATCGGTGACTCAGGATGAACTATTGTAAGTACATAAATTACCTTACCTTGTTAGATTGTCGAATGTTTTACATATGACATATCTCAATTTAATATTTTCAAAACACAATTTATTTACAGCTCTAGTACAGGAAGTCCTAAGGACCCGTACATTGAAAAAATCGATTCACCAAAAGAGCTTTCGGATGACAAGAATGCATCAGTCGAGGAGAAAGATGGGTACGACTATGAATAAAGTGATTAAGCTTTATTATAGTTAACAACAATTTAAATCAGACATTTAAAATGGAATTATTTGTAAATACTTTAGTACGAGGGACTCAGACGGCCACATTGAAGTTCAATTCAGAAGTGCAAGTGGAAAGTTTTACTGCCGAGTTTACTTTGCAGACAACTTTCGTCAGCTCAGAGAAATGTGTCTTGTGGAAGGGGAGGAATTTTTTATTCGAGCAATTTCGAGATGCGTGTCTTGGGCAGCTTCGGGTGGAAAGTCAGGATCAACATTTTGCAAAACAGTTGGTATGATTGTAGTAATAAAGCCTTACGATACGTATTATTTTAAAAAAACAATGCTTCAGTAATTAATAAAATTTGCTTTATTTTTTCAGATGATCGGTTTATTTTAAAGCAGATGTCAAGATTCGAAATTCAGTCGTTTCTCGATTTTGCCCCTCACTATTTTGACTATATGACGACTGCATTCCAAGAAAAACGACCGACTGTACTTGCCAAAATTGTGGGCGTTTTTCGCATAGGTTTTAAAAACTCTGTCACTACTTCCGCTTCCAAAATGGACATACTGATCATGGAGAACTTATTTTATAGTCGAACTATATCACAGAAATTTGACTTAAAGGGTTCCATCAGGAATCGTTTGGCTACTGCAACGGGCAAGGAACAAGAAGATCTCGTGCTACTGGACGAAAATTTACTTAACAGTAAGCTATTGTTATTGTTTTAAAAATACTAAAGATATTTCTGTAGTTATAACCAGTTTGCATTTAAATTACAGCCGCCTGTGAAAATCCGCTTTATATTCGTCCACACACCAAAACTGTTTTACTAACAGCTTTAACCAATGACTCGAGGTTTTTGGGAACTCAAATGGTAATGGATTATTCCTTGCTGGTGGGATTCGATGAAGAGAAACAGGAGTTAGTGGTTGGTGTTATCGGTAAGAAAGTTCTGATTGTTCGAGGAAAACCGACACTTGTATTAATTGTAAATATAATGTAAAGTAAACGAAACAAATATTAATCCCACTGCGTATTTTAATTACCAGATTACATACGAACATTTACTTGGGACAAGAAAATTGAAACTTTTGTCAAGTCCTCTGGAATTTTGGGTGGCCAAGGAAAAACTCCCACTGTTGTATCACCAGACGAATATCAGACAAGATTTTGTGAAGCAATGGATCGTTACTTTTTACTTGTTCCTGATAAGTGGATGGAACTTGGAGTTGATTCCTAAGTCCTGAATCAAGAATAGCAAAGCGTCTTACTTATTTCAAGTTTGAGTTTCAAGTTAGAATGCCGATAGATATAGATAGCTGTTAATTTAGTAACATCTACTTCAGTAATACGCATGTGATACATTATGACGTTCCTTAAAAATAAATACGTTTTCGAATGAATAACTTAATAATCGATTTAATCATTTCAATACGTTTATATTAAATATAGCTTGCAATTTAATTTCGAATATTGGTAAAGAAGGAAAATCATTAATAACTTAGTAATATCACAAATTGACATGCATTTTAAGAAAAAATTCTGCTTCTCCAAACTACGAATATTTGTCATTTATAATATGAAAGTTTTGGCAAGCCAAGTAAAACTCATTCAAGAAAACAAATACTGATAGGCAATAGGCATATGTATGACTGGCCACAAAACATTTGGCAAGATATGAGAAGCCTGATGAAAAGCACTCTAAATATTTAACTAGATACGCAATTAAAAGTCTGTGTTGGTATGTAATGTGAACGTGACATCTGCATCTGTCCTCCTCCGAAGATGTCCTTACATGGAATGGTCATATTAAAAGATTTCAGTGGTTGTTCGAAGATTTACTAGAACTCTTCCAGCTCAATCTTGCATGAAGCTTCAAGTTTTAATTCAAACTCAGCGTGGCTGATTATTTGCTCTTGGTTTTCATCTTCATCTGACATTCCACTACCAGTTCTGTGGATTTTAACATATATTATGTATATTAAACCAATTTTTATGTCATTGACGTCCGCGGAAGAAAACCTTACCTTTGTCGAAATTGCTGAAACACATTTGGAGCATTAAATGATATATCCCTACTACGAGTATTTCGGGAATGCGGATCCGACACATGACAAGATTTACAAGAAGTTATCCCGTCTTGCTCACAGCAACTATAATGATAGGAATGACCACACCTAAAACCATAAACGAAAATCATTACTACCACATCACCTGCATAAAATTTAAAGACACTGGTATAATTTATAGTTTCCTTACTGGAATACAACTAAGCTGGAGTTGGGATCGTCTACTTCCGCCACGATAGACATATGACAAATAGGACATGACTTATTTTTCGAAGAAAAGCCTTGCTTCAAACATTTCACGTGATTTTTCAAAATATCATGAACATCAGACTCCGTCACTCGTTTGACCAAAGTAACCATCATGTCTTCATATGTGCACGTTTCTAACATACCTGCAAATTGACACAAAATAATAAATACAGGTTCCGCAATTTTATAGCAAATTAGGCACATCCCATATCACATCCATGTTCTATGAACACTTACCCATTACCAAATCTTTAATTTCCGCAAACGTCGCTTTCTGATAACTTGGATCATTCATAACTATTTCAACGATTGTAGGAAGGGAAACATGGCCCATCATGCTACTCAATAAATGCTTGGTCATTTCATTAAAGGAACTGGAAATTTCCCTTCCATTTGGATATTTGTTATGAGCTGAAATAGTCAGTTCCAACAAAGGTAACCACAACTTTTCTCTGTCCTCAGTTGTTAATTTAGGAGAATTTCTTTGTGAAAACTGGATCATGACTAAAAACAAGGCTTGAAGTTGATTCCATTGCAAACTGGACATAACAGAACCGACATCTTCCTTTTTGGCAACAACATTATCGATTTCCGCGAACATCTAATAGAGAACAATATAAGATTCGAGTATTTAATTTTAATGCAAAAATACGTGTAAAAATACAATATTTTGAGTAAAAGTGAAAGTAAAATCATACTATCGACAATTTTTCCTTGAACTGATTCAGCATAAGGTCAAATGCTTGTAGAATTTTTCCATCTTTCTCTAAAAGGTATCCTATTGCTTCCATCAAACTATATTTGTGACAGATCTACAGGAAAAACCATACATGCAACATGTAGAAAAATTAACTTTACCGACAAAACTGCATATACTTAATTTTTAAAAATAAGGGAGGGGAGAAGATACCTCTAGGGCAATTTCATGACGATATGTTTCAACCGATGTTAAAAATGGATAGACTAGCTGTGGGTTGAATCTGCAAAGCAGTTCAATGTACCGTTCTGTTGTGACTGTATCAACTGAAATACCACCTTGATTTTGATCCCGACTTAAACAAGTAAAAGTAAACAAGCCTTACGTTAATAGAGAACCATAAAAGGCCTTATATTATTTATAGCTCAAGTATTACCGTACTACATTTTACCTTATTGCGAAAATTCCTTGAAGAAATAAATATTGTTTTTCTGGCTTTTGTTCTAGGGATCGCACTAGGTCTGGAACCAGAGAAGCCAAGTGTACGTAGATTACTTGAGCTGTCTTTTTGTTGTCGATATCGACTAAATTCTTTAAATTTGCAAGAATGACACTTAATTAAAATGATGATAAGCCAAACATGATAATATGAAATGAAAATATTACATTACCTCTAAATATTGCCTAATTTGTTTTTGAAATTCGACTTTCTTGGTGGGACAAAGACAAAATATTTTATGCAAGTATGAGAAGACTTGATGATGACGAGATTCATCAAACAAATAGCATTCAATTATTTTGTCGTATTCCTGTCGTCTCTCATATAGCATCTCGCATACACGGTAGCTAAAAATTAAAATGATATTAATTTAAATTGTTACGAAAATAAGCTTTTTAAAAATCCTTTATCCATTTGAACTTACAATTTTGCGTGAATGCACTTTTCCAACAGCTTCTGAGGTTCAAAATGTTGCATTCCTCCAGCTTGTAAAAGCTCTAAAAGTGCCTGCTGTCGTTCATCCACACGGGATGCATCCTTTCCACTGGTCAAGTGCTCCAGCACCTTAAATTCAAATATGGAAAATATTTAAGGAAACAATTTTTATTTTAAAATTGGATTAAGCTAAAAGTAGTTCAACAGTACCTGTTCAAAAAGAAGTTTGCTAACGTAAAGGCTATTGTCAGGTCTCGCCATCTGCCTTGCCAAGAATGTAAAAAGTACCCCTACTTGAGTTGGCTGAAAGAAAATATTTTTCGCTTGTGAGTTAAAATGACCCGTTATGCATACGGTCATCCACACTAATTATCTCTACTTTGTAGTTGTAATTTTATTAAGTTTCGTCAATTACGAAACTTATTAGTTTCCTATTCCGGCCATCCGTCCTTCCGTCCGTTTGCGCTATAACTTAAAAACGGATCCACCGATTTCCGCCAAATTTTGTATGCACATAGTATGGTTCCAGAGGAATTACCCTATTGAATTTGG
>JAQFYG010002437.1:0-14799 GCA_034694325.1 Entomobrya corticalis
ATCAGCCAACAACAGCCAGAGTAAATACTCAGAAAGAAAATGAATTTTGTGTTCTCCACAGTTTGTTATTTACTGTGCTAATATTAAAGCAAGAAGAGGACAACAGAGTTGCTGCTAACTAACTAACTAACTAACAAAATATCTGCTGAGAATTCACAACAAAGTTTTTTAAAGTGTGCCCAGTCGCTTTTAACTCTAGTAGTTGACAATCAGAAAACCAACATTGTTGTATGTGAATGAATGATTGTAAAAATACTCCGAATAAAAAACTATCTTATTAAACCGATGGAAGACAGTATTGAGATTATATCTAGAGAGTAAACAATTTGGATAAAGAGGGTGAAATCTCGCAGCAACTCATAATAGCATAGTAGATAGAACTTTCAGTTTCCATTCTGTTCGCCATTTTGGTGGTACTTTGATAATAACATTACAACCCTTACTCGTTCCACCACCGCCAAAACATTTCCTCTTTCCTTCCGGCGGTGTTTTACAAGACTGCAGCCAATAAGAAAATAAACGACGACCGCAAAAAGAAGTTCAGGAAAAGACGAAAGGAGAGGTCCACGTCGACATTTTTTACAATACTGGCTTTCACATTGTGGATTATGAGAAGGAGATGAAAGTAAGAGCAATGATGGCGGCTAATAACAGTAGGCCAAATAATAGGCTTCCTTCAACTCAGAACAACATCACGTCGTTGTTCTCCAAGTTACATGGAGCGTTTTCAGAAGCGATGGCTCCTCCCAAACTGACGATTGATAAACGCTCCTTGGAGAAGACATGGAAGCTTATGGACAAAGTGGTGAAGCATTGTCAACATCCAAAGATGAACTTGAAAAACTCGCCCCCGTTCATTCTAGATATTTTACCGGATACTTATCAACATCTGCGGCTGATTTATTCAAAGTACGAAGACAAGTTGCTGACGTTAAATAACAATGAATACTTCCGGTTGTTTATTGAGAACCTGATGAATAAGTGTAAACAAGCGATCAAGTTGTTTAAAGAAGGAAAGGAGAAAATGTTTGATGAAACATCCCATTACAGAAGAAATCTAACAAAACTGAGTCTCGTATTCAGTCATATGCTGAGCGAGCTTAAAGCTCTCTTCCCAAGTGGAGTTTTTGGAGGTGACCAATTCCGCATTACAAAGGCTGACGCTGCAGAGTTTTGGAGAGGCAATTTTGGAAACAGGTAATTCATAATAATTTTGTACTTTTTCTTTATAATTACGCATCATCCATCCAGGTACCATTACAAATTACAATGCAAATATACATTTGGATACTCTTACGGTATCATTACCCCTTTAACATAGAGAAAGTAAATGCGGTTTAATCTTCAGTGGTTTTCATTCTACCATAAAAACATTTTTCTGCAAACATCCTTTTTACGTTAAAATTGATAAATGTTTACTTGGGAAAACTATTTAATTGATAATTTTGACATTCCCTTGTCATTTTCTACAACCCTTTCCTTTCATAGATACATTATTACATAAAATCGCTGGCTCATTGTTAGTAAATGAAATTTAATGAGTATGTATATACTAGCATTGACAAGGATCTGAAAGGTACAATGATATACCGACCGACGGAATGACGGGAAGTAAAACAATATAGGAAGTATACCTTGCACATAGTGGTTGTAACACGCAATTAAATATCTGCTTAAACGGCGAACGGACGACTGTGTAGTAATGGTCGATTTCAGGTGTGTGTGGGCGATCCACTCAAGTTAATTAATTCCCACAGTCAGTCTCGTCAACGTCGATTCAACTTGACTCTATCTATACATTATATAAAGAGAGAGAAGAGAATAGAGCAGCTTTCTGCATCCACTTTTGTGTAGAGGAAACCAGAGTTTTTCGGATGACATGTTCTGGCTAGTTTACATGCTCTCATGACTTTATCTATCTA
Organism: Entomobrya corticalis; assembly: GCA_034694325.1. Taxonomy (NCBI): domain Eukaryota; kingdom Metazoa; phylum Arthropoda; class Collembola; order Entomobryomorpha; family Entomobryidae; genus Entomobrya; species Entomobrya corticalis. The sequence goes on from JAQFYG010002437.1 coordinate 1,923, forward strand.
TTAAATTTTTGCTAACTAAAAGTACCATTCTCAAAGCATTTATTGTAATGCATAACAAACATCTTGGTAGGGTAGGATGGAAATTTTTCAGGATTAAGTATGTGTGTATTTGGAAACCGCAGTGCTGAGCAAAGTGGTTTTATGTTGATTGTCAAACCATGTTGAATTTTCAGACTTTCCTGCTTCTGTCATAATTCAGTGGGACTGGATTTCCAAAAATAAATTTATTTCATAGTCAAATGCATAATTTGCGGAGGAGCAGTAGTAGTTGATGCGTGGGTGTGTTGGTTGATTTGACTGATATCCCCTATGATTACTACAATGGTTACATCAATTATTTATACAGCCAACCACGCTAAACAAACACAGTTAACAAGACGATTCCAATAGGCTACTTAATATATTGCACCTTTTTTTCTTAAATAGGAAAACCAAATAAATGTCCTTCAATGAGACTATGATTTTAATGGTATACTGTTTGTATTTTCTGTAAAAAATAACTTGAAGATATTTTTAGCAATGTGTTTGCTTAATGTGTATTTCCGCTGTTTTAGTTTGTGAAAGTAAAAATTAGGCAACAGAAACATGGAATGTTTTTAAAAACTTTTTATATCATATTTTTATTTTAAAATATTAGTATATTTAAAAAATAACTTATTGTTTGTATATTGTATATCCATGAATCCATGGTCGGTAAAAAGTAAAAATTGGAAAGTGCGTCATATCTCTCAAAAATTCAGCAGATATTGTGCAAGTCCACATTTTAAAGTGCATGAATAAAAATGTCGTTTTCTTATCAGTTGAGCATTATACAGGATTTTCTATCGCATGCATGATTGTACTTTCAAATCAATAGCCATTTTAATAACAAGACATCGTAAATTATTTGACACTTTAAAAGGGATATTCATACCAGACTACTATACGCCATCTGCTATTTAATGCAAATTCTTATTTTGCAGTCAGATTTTGATATGCACTGATAAGAATCGGTTTTTGTTGATTTCATTTTCCGTATTATTTTCCTTTTCTTGTCGATATTTTGCATAGAATAGAATTATAAAAAGCATAATCATAACTCGCAGAATGCCGCTCATATTTTTTCTAATAAGCTGTATATAAGCATTAAATCGGTGGTGCAAGTAAACGTGCATCTTGCTTGGTTCACTTTCAAATAAAGACAATCGTAAACCCTAAATTCAAATAAATTTTACCATATAAACGCTGATTGCATATTGCAGCCCATCATCCCTATTCATTCAATCCCATAAGGGCTTAGTTAAATGATTAAACAAGTCTTTTGCTTCAATGAATGAGTAATTCACATCATTCAATCAAATAGAGCCGACTCACACTCACACTACTGAAATTAGAGAACAATTCAATACAATATTATATTACTTATAGTAAGATCAAAACTTTTCGGCCGTATTGGAAGGAAATAAGCATAGTACTTTGACTGATTTTCAAATGTACTATATGATTGTTCAATCATTTAAATCAAAAAAATATATAATTAAGTGTGTAAATGGCTGAATAAAGATCAGATATAATGCACTTCATATAGAATGAAAATGAGTTTAGAACTTTATTTGAAACTTTAGTAGCATATATAGTAGTTTTGTGAACAGTATAGATCGTATTGTCTTACACCAACATAGCTGTACAGCAGTTTGTTTATGCCGTGATTGTTTTAAAACAAAACTGCTGCAATAGAAAGAGATGTTTAATGAAATACAGTTACAGTAGTACATGTATTACAACCCCAGCCATTATAATAATTGAACAAGCATTAAAAAGATTGTTTATTATTTGCAATTTGCATCGTCATTTTGAAAAGCTAAACTATGTTTATACATATTTATATTTTTACTGATGATTTTTCTCCGCGTGAAATCTCTTATGTCCTGGGCCTATATATATCTCATCTTATTTAGTATATTTTGAAACTACAAATAGCTTTATATATGCGCATATGTATACAAGTGTTTTTGAATGTCACAAGTAAACAGTAAAGGTAAAGCCAATAAGAACAATTGAAAATATATATAGAGCTTTAAATTAGGGGTTTCGTCATTAGAGGATTGAAGGATTGTTGCATGTTGAAGTAAAATGAACATATAGCAATTTAGAATATATTATCCTATTACAATTTGTATTAATATTTCCCACAATAATTATATATGTGAATGACTTATTTATAAAGAATAGTGTATGAATATTGAGATTTAAACTATATTTCTCAAAAGTTTATTTTTTTTTCGTAGGAGTTAGAAATGGGCACAATGTAAGCAGCTTTTGCAATTTAACATCTATTCTTACAGCAGTCAAACAAAGATGCAGCGACATTATCATGAGACTTCATCATCCCAAAATATATCTCCTTTACTCCCTACTGATAAACGCACCTCTTCATTATAATAGAATGTGCTCCTTGTCTCTACAATTTTGAAAGGACACTACAAAAACCTCTCAGCAGACTAAAACCTTAAACGTACGGACGACCAAGAAATGGAAGCCAAGACGGTTTGCTGTTAAAGTTGTCTAGAGTATCGTTCATCGTCTTTGTGCGTGGGCTATAATTTACTTATTGTTTATTACCGTCGAGAGAATGTAACTCATATTATTAGTAGAGTATATAAAGCATACAATGATACAAGCAACACCATCTCACAAACAACTATATCTTCTTTCACTCACTGTCTGCCCTTAATTCTATTTTTATTATTAAATGTCATGTGTCCACATGGGATATCTCCCTCTCTTATCTATTTTTTCAACTCTAGAACCAAGTCAAACTTCCTCCCTCCATTCACTTCATCGTGACTGTACGTGTAATTCGTGCCCTTTGCTTCGAGTCGGTTGGTAATAGTATTTACTTGTTTTTTCTTCTTGACGGATGAAGTGTGTACATTGAACAAAGAAACATTGAACAACAAAAAGAATAATGAAGTCGTAAATAATTTATGTAGACTTTTTCTTTCTCGCTTTCCCCTTGCTGAGCGATGTGGAAAATAACATTTTCTTTTCCACCGAAGAAAAATCAACATTGCAATGTGTACGCTTTCTCCGGAATAAGATGTGTTTTATTCATTATGCTGAATGTGGATGGGGGTCATTTACGAATTCCCTTTCCATGTAATTAATGACGGTTTTTGTACTAGTATTTCGTAAGGCTATGATGAATCGGGTAGTTGTATAATGTTATTAGATTTGAAAGATGGATGTATTGTAGTCAGAATGTAGAAATTTTAGTTATGAGCTAAATTTCAGTTTGCTAAGCCAAGTACCAAAATGGGAATGATATGATTAAATAAGAAAAAGTTTTCCATGTAGCAAAAGTAGAATTGCCCCATAAATCTGAGTAAGTAAATGCAGGAATCACAAGCAAGTTTTTTCAATCAAAATGTGAAATAATGTTAAAAAAAAGCTGAAGTCAAAAGATTTCACTGACACTTTTCGTATTTTCTGTCTGTTGTCATGTCACTCTTGCTCATAAGGTCTCAGAAGATAGGAAACTCAGCTATTTTTACTTCTTCATCTGTTTGGCAATTCTGGAAATGCTATATAAACTAAACGAGTAAAAGTTTGATTTGCAATATCTTTATGTGAAATAGAGTGAAATACATACATATAGCATGAACACTCATTCGTACACCTTTTTGCATCTATTTTCTCCAGAATCATCCGAGTATTAAAAGTTTGTTCATACTTTATTATTATTATATTTCGCATTATCTTTCCAACAGCATCAGTATTGATTTATGAAAGTGAAAGCAAAAAAATTATTAAAATGTATCAGAATGATATGTGACAATGTGAACTCGGAAAAGCCATTTTGTAGCATTATAAAAACAGCTCAACACATTTTCCACTTTTCCATTTTCGCTGAGAACCCCTTGTGACATCAGTAATGTCACCACGATGTCAAGTTACCTTTTTGTCTACTTCACATAAGGCTACAGATGATTTCAGCAAAAAAAAGTAAAAAAGGCCATGAACATAACCTCTAGATATATAAATACTTTGAACAAACACGAATCATTATGTTCTACTTTCTTTTATACTCCTCTGTAAGTTGTCTCCTGTAAATGTGATGGAGAATGGAGGTTTCTCTTGAATTGAAAGGGCGGAAAAGCGCTTACGTAGTAGTGGTGTGTAACATGATGATGAGCTATGGTTAAAAATGATACTACCACTTTAAGTGTGCGATCATGCTGTGGGAATTATTTTTTTATGCGTGTAACATTTTTAGCGTATGTACATACAGTCACACGACAACACGCTCTAAAAGAATTTTTATTTAATAGAAAAAGGTTTCGTGATAGGCATATAAGTTAAATGTGCTCTATTTCATATAAAAGTGCTTTTATGTAAATAGACTTGGCATCCTACTCAGATATTTTTGGTGGCATCTTTCCTGCTTTTCTCTTCCTGCCTCATGCTTTTTTGCCTACGTCAATAGGGACATTGAATGTAACAAAAACATAACGTATGATCTCGCTAGCCAGATTCTTATGATGACATTGAACCAATTATGGGCCTACGTATACATGCATATATAACATTTACTATAATCTGAGTAGAGTATCAAAGTATCATTTTATTCTTTACCATATTCATGGCATTGTTGCAAAATTATGGATGATTGCATTATAGTTTTAACCCGACTATTGTTGTTTTTTTAAATATAAGCAGTATTTAATTGTCTGTTATTTTTATGTTTTACAGGACGACTGTTTCATGGAAGCACTTTCGACAGACTCTCAGCGCTGTACATCCTATTAGTACCGGACTAGAAGCTATGGCTTTAAAGTCAACTATTGACCTGACTTGTAACGATTATATTTCTAATTTTGAGTTTGATGTATTCACAAGGTATGCTGCATTTTTTCGTTTGTATTGAAAATAAAGCTGGACTCGGTGTTTCTAAAAAATCATGTTCGTTATATTACTATCATTTAGACTTTTCCAACCGTGGTCCACTTTGCTAAGGAATTGGCAAATATTAGCAGTAACACATCCTGGATATGTAGCGTTTCTAACATACGACGAGGTGAAAGCGAGATTACAAAAGTACATCACAAAGCCTGGAAGGTATATGCATATTTTTCTCCTAATAGTTTTTTTAACAGTTGAAAGACCTTTTCGGTTTAAGCTTAAAATATACATGTGCATTAATGTAAATGCGAATATTTTCTTAAAATAAGGTATTTTACACGTGCAAATATTTCCTTCTAAAAACTATGAAAGATGATCTGAAGTAAATAATCTTACCTATATGCTATTGTAAACTTGTTGTTTTGACAGTTACGTTTTTCGTTTGAGCTGTACCCGTCTAGGCCAGTGGGCAATAGGATATGTGACAAGTGATGGAAACATTCTACAAACTATTCCACAAAACAAGTCTCTGTGCCAAGCCCTTCTTGACGGATACCGGGAAGGATTGTAAGTTGCCAAAAACATCATTCTCTGTATCATTAATTTAAAGTGATTCGCGCTTATTTTAGACACAGGGCAAATACGTAAGCGCTATATATACCAGCATCAAATTTAAAAATAATATTATGTGCGATGGACGAATGTATGAAAAAAAAGAAGAAATCTATACGTTCTATAAATTATGTGTTTTATGTACTGCGCTGATGAAAGAGCTGAACTGAGGTTAAGTATTTTTACTATGAGCGATGATAGAGGCTGAGGCCAATCACGTCACGAGTCACGCACGTTCGTAAATAACTGCCTGCTGAATTCCGATGAGCCTCCTAAACTTGAAATGTGTCTTTTTGGTTGATTTTGAAACACTTTATGTTCAATGGTTTTCCAGCATCATAATACTTATTTTCTGTAATAAAGAAGATTATAAGTAAAACGCTAAACATATTTACACACAAACGAGCAAAAATAAAAAGTACATTGTGATAAAAAGTAATACATACAATAAAAATAACCGAAGAGTCTAGCAGTCTTGCGGTGCAGTTGTTTGTAGTATTTACAAATCATGCTAACCAACATCTCTTTTTAAATATATAGGGGATTTTCTTTCTTTAGTTCCAAACATACAGGTTTTTTTCATGCCTCATCATTTTCGAAGGTTGAAAGTAGGAATGACTTTTTAAACGGATAAGAGCGACAAGTATTATTAAACTGCAAAGTTATATTTATCTAAGAACTCGTCCAATGATACGTGTGATGTGGTATATGATTGTGTATGTTCTATACTCTGTGTACATGGGTTTACTTGCTCTATGGACGTACGTACTACAATGCAAACTGGTTTTATCAAACATAAATACATGGTCCAAATAATTGACGTAAGATCCATCGTGCGCCCGCAGCCGGTTAATCTCGTGGCAGTTTTTAATAGCTCATTTCAAATTAAAGATACATTTTTTCGAGGTTCAGGCTACTATTTTTAAAAATTCATTCATTTCATTAAGATGCTTTGCTACTGCGCTCACCCACATCTCACCTTGCCTCTTTTTTTAAACCTTGTTTATTGCAGCTACTTATATCCAGATGGTCGCAATGTCAATCCGGATTTATCGTCAGCAGTTCAACTCACACCGGAAGACCATGTAAAGGTGACCCAGGAGCAATATGAACTATACTGCGAAATGGGATCAACGTTCCAATTGTGTAAAATATGCGCGGAGAATGATAAGGATATTCGAATTGAGCCTTGTGGACATCTGCTATGCACACCGTGTCTTACCTCTTGGCAGGTTTGTCAAAAAAAGAAAGATAAAAAACCATATTTTTTATTCATGAGTGAGAACGAAAATATATTCTTTCGTTCTTATCGTGCATCCGGCATTACAATTCATTTTGACAAAATTTAATGGTAATATAAAACAAAATTAGCACACGAATATATAAAATAATGGAATTGCGAAAGGAAGTTTACGTATCAGTAAAAAATAACATCGCACTTAAAAATCCAAATATCTATCAATAAAAGCAAAAATGCATATAAATCAGTTTGCTGACTGTTGTGATGTGATGTCATTTTCAGTGACGTCATTTCGAAAGGAAAAAATACTTTTATTTATTATTAAGCTATATAGAAATTAATTTTTATGAAGGCTTGAAATTTTCATTTGATGATAAGCCTTAAGCATTACTGTGGAATGTGGTGTCATACTACTTAACTTCTTTACGTCAAAAGGAAGATGTGGTTTTATGGTTCATTATGATCGGTTTCAGTTTGTGGTTTGTCACAAGACAAGACATTTTTTTGTTATTTCGATGAAGAAAACACAGAAATAAATTAAAGTTAATGCTAAGAAAAGTCTAATAATAAAAGCCAACGTTCTGATTTTTTTGCTAGGAATCCGAGGGTCAGGGCTGTCCATTTTGCCGAGCAGAAATTAAAGGAACAGAGTCAATAGTGGTGGACCCGTTTGATCCACGTAGGCAGCACAAAGCTGGATCCACAGGAAACTTGGTTGAACTGGATGAAGATGATGAGGTAGAGGATCAGCAACACCATCATCCCCTTCAAGCGTCTCCTCTTATTGCCTCATCGTCCTGATTTGGTTGATAGAGTGATGAAACGCTATTCAGTGATGTTTTGTTGATGTGATTTTTTTTTGTCAAAAACCATGGGAAGCTCAGTTTTATGAATGCGCCCTGTACAATGCCATACAGAACACAGCAGCAGCATCATTATTATTTTGCCTTACTTTCCTTATGCATTGGATTTCCTTAAACGTTTTTAGCAATCATTTTTGTGTTGTTGGTGTGTGTATTATGTCCGTACTAAATGTTTTTGGCAAATAGTGATGTTGTAAACTTGCGACAATTTTATCGTGGTTTTTAGCAAACTGCTGAAGAGCTTTTTCACTTACATATTTCCAGGAAAAGATAATTTAGGATAGGAAAGAACTTATTTATGAGGCATCACTAATTTGACCTTGGACAGGGAAACTAGAAGTATTTTATGACGGATTTTTGTTGCTCTGTTTTTGCCTGCTTCAAAATATAAATGTAAAAATCAAAAGTTTATGTATACCAAGGGCTGTAGCACACTTTCATTAAAATATCCCGGTTTGGTTATGCTCAGAATTCCATAATTTTGCTTTTATCACATCAAAGAGATTCTGATCCATGTTTTCCTTCTCTCTTTCAACAATGATCTGCAGTAACATTTATTTGCATGGAATAAAGGAAAGAATTTTGCAAGCGGTTTTATGGAGCTCGATCCATATATTCTAAACTCAGAAAGTAGGCAAACAAAAGCAATCAGGCAAATAAACAAAAAGCGAATATCAGGAAAACCTTTTCATCTTTTTGCTGCGGTAATGCAAATATTCCATCAACTCGACTAAAATGTTCAATCTTGTGCAATTTTTCCTTTGCTATATGGTTTGTGTTTTGTTTGTCTGGAAGAATAATATTTCTTTGTTTGTCCTTTATAGAATGGTACATAGACGGTTTGTAAAGAAGCAAGAATGAGCATTACCATTAATTATTAAGGATTTTTGTTAGCAATCTTGTCTGAAATTCAAGACGGTCTGTGTAAATGTTGAAGACAATTATGATTACATTATCATTTCGAAAGGCAGAAAACTAAATTATAAATGAACCATTTTGTCATGCATGTAATTTGTCTGGAAAGTAGAGAAGGTATCAACAAAAGCATTTTTGCAGCATGCATTCCAAAATACTGTCTACGTCTATAGACCAGTAAAGATTGAAGATGAATAGGTGATTAAATTTTGCGAGAGACGAGATTAAGAAAAGAGAACTAGTCAGTTTAAATATTTTGCTGCTGTAGCGGTTTGTAGGTACACATACTTGAGATTCTTTGAGTTGGTAATATTGGTTAACAGAAATCGCAAAAAACATCACTAACACACGCATCATCCCGAGCAAATATTCCAAATTATAAGATGAGCTGCATACAAACAACATAAAATTTTAACTCACAAATTAAAAAAACAGTCAGGCTAATTTCACTGCGAATATATAGAGTTTATACGGCCTATTAAGTATAGTTCTCTTATTGACTGATTTGAAGAATTAAGTCAAGCCATAAGAATGAAAGATAATTGCGTTTAGTGGTTGATTGTAGTAAAATGAACTGAAAAAAATATACGAAATGGTGACATTAAGATAAAAATTCTCAAATATTGCATAATTATCTGATAATGTTCGAGTAATGATAATAGAATTTTATAAAATTACAATCTGCATTTATACATAAAAAGAAAGAAATCGGAAATACCATAAGCTCAGCGTATCGTATTCGTTATATGCATTTTCCTTGTTTAAAATAATATGTACCAAGTTTATACTTTTATTTTAAAATATTAGTTTTCAATTCGCTAAAAGATGCATGAATTTTTTGTGATATATCTCTATTGTGTGTCTGTGTCCTCTAAGGATGTTTATGTATACCTGTGACATTTTTGTGTTTTTCATGAATTATTTTGTACTCGTAAATATGTGTATGAATGCTAAAGTCAAAGTGAATTTACAACTTGCACTATTTTGTGTTGTGAATGTACATATTTTTTATAAAAATTTTATTTATTGTATTTGCACGGGAACGCTTGTTTAAGTATAAATTATTATCCAGCCAGATTAAGAAGAGCGTATGTAAAAAACGAAGTTTGTAAATAGATATGGATGGAAAATCTTCGAAAACGTTTCTTTCGTTTTTCAAATAGGTTTCTGCTTGAGTTAATAAAATTAATGTGTATCATTTAATGTAACTTTAAAATGTTTGTAACGTTACAAAATAAACGTATCTTCATTATCGTAAAAGATTTTCTCTTGTAAAATAGTTTATGATTTTTGCTTTACTTTCTAAAAAATACTAACAATAATAATCTGTGCATCATAACTTTTATGTATACCTTAAAGAGTGAAATTCACACGATTTTGTCATAGATTGTTTGAATGAAAAGATAAAACTTCCCCATCCCCAGTACCACTTTACAATTAATTAAGCTTACCCCTCCCTTTTTAAATATCTTTTATGTTCAAAACATCACTTACCATCACTGGAGTTTTTTTAGAATGAACTAAATGATTGACATTTTAGTGCAAAATTTGCCTTATGAATGATAATTCACAGGAAGCGAACAACTGGAGTCACGTTAACAATTCATTGCAAGCTCTTGCCCTTTCTCCAAGATCCGAAACTCCAGAAAGTCGAGTAAGAATAACTTCATCATTATCAAAAGAAAAACTGTAAATTATTACTATATTGTATAAATTGCTTATTTGTTTTGAAATTTTAAACGAAAGTTTTATATATGCTGAATCATGTGTGGTTCGTTTAGAGTCTGACTTTGCCCCGTATGTAATATAGCCCCCGTATGTGCCCTGTTCTCTGAAATAGAAATGTTCATCATCAAAATATCGAGCAATATGTTAGCAAGTCGTATTTTATCTTGTCTTTATTCGTAGGCGGACAGCCGTAGTCCAGGTACAACCCCCAGAGATTCTCCTCGTATTTCCAGAAAAGTTCAACATCAGCAAGACAATCTCAATCTAAGGTTGGGACTTCATCATCTAAGACAACAGCAGCAACACAAACATGACATTCCAATACATCAGTCAACTTCTCCAAATGTTGACCTCTCTGGAGATCACGCAACTTTCCTGGAAGCAAGTAGAAGTATGGCTACTGGAATTGCTAGTAATAGTAATAGTACAAGTGGGATTTGCAGCAGCGCATCCAGCAGTAGCGGTAGTGGTGGCGCCGTAGCAATTGGACCAGGCTCCTTATCCGGTTCCAATTTACTTATGTCTGCTGCAAGCTCACAAATCAATATCAGTCTGTCCACTTCGCCTTCCGTTGGAGCAAATGTCATTCCAGCAATCCCACCACCGCTTCCACCCAGAAAAATGTCACCATCCAGAAAACATACTCGGATCACCAATGCAGTCCATGATACCTCGGCATCCTCTAGGTAAAAAACTTACTTTTTATTTTACAAAAAATACTATCAAGTTAAAATTAATTTTCATTGATTTTCAAATTTAAAGCAGGTCCAATTCAGAATCACCTCGAAATGATCTTCCTCAACACACAAGTAATTCCCCTATTCCATCAGTTTCAAATGAAGGTGAAACAAGGTCACAGCCACAAGCTATTCTGAATAGAGGTAAATTAATCATCAAATTTGTTAGAAATTCCAACTCGACAGTCTTTCCAAAGTTCTATTTTTTTCTCTTGTCTGTTACAGGTGAAGCGGTTGAAAATGGTTATGACGTTCCTTCAACTACCGTTAACGGTTCAATACCCACGTCAACACCTAGTGTAGTTTCTTCTTCCAACATAAGTAGCTCTAGTAATGTAAGCAATCATCAGCATAACAATACTCCGCAACAACAAACCGCTTCCAGCAGTAGCAGTCAAAGTAGCAATAAATCTCATGTTGGAAGGGTGAGCGCCAACAGAGCACTGGATCTAATTCATCAACAACAACATCAGCTTCGACATCAATCATGTCCAGCTCTTCCAGGCTCCAATGCTCTTCATCTTTCAACTCCAAAATCCTGTCCAACTTCCACTGCCGTCTCACCCATTTGCAGCCAACATGCCCAATTGCCTTTAAATCCTCCGTCGTCTGGCTCATCTGCTTGCAAATCTTCCGCTCACATGAAAAATATGCCAAATAGTTTAGCCTTAAGTAGTATAACTAGTTGCTGCGTTATGACCTCAGGGAACAAACAGTTTCTTCCGAGACATTCGCTTCATCCTCAAGCATCTGGCAAAACTCCTTCGTCCAGTTTTTCCACCCGCGTTGTTGCAAATAAAAGTAGTAGTTCATCATCCTCCTCAGCAATATCTTCCAGGAATAAAGGGCCAACTGGCGATAACAAAGTTCCAGGAGGAAACGACAATGGTCATCCTGTCCAGAAAACTAATTTATTGGGAATATCCCTTCCATTCAAAGCGTTTCCCATTTCTGCCAAAATTGGACAGAATACTGAACCTCCAGAAGGTCCCAACTATGAAAATACAAACATTGGACAGTTAAATTTTCCTTCCGTTGTTCCAAAAGAAAGGAGAGTGCTTCCTGATTTGGGGAGTGGGGACGAAAATCCAACTGCTCCTTATGAAAATTTAAATATGGACTATATATCCAAGTTGACTAATGAGGGCTTTACACAGGACCTGGTAATCAGAGCTCTAGGCATTTCTAGAAATGACGTTGATATGGCTAGAGATATTTTAAATGAATTTGCAGGAAGCAGATCTTGAAAGACAAAGTACTTAGGAGAGGAAAAATAATTTTTTATCAACTGTTCCAAATATTTTTTGTAACCAACAATAAGCTATTCAAAGCAAATAAGATTTTCATAAAAATTATTCTTGTGGGTTAGGTATATGTAACGTACCTTTGACTTTTCCCCGGGAAATGTAGGTATATCGATGTCCTATTTTATATGTGCATCTCTATAAGCTTTTCTAAATATTGAGCTTGCAATATTCTATACACTATAAACACACTGTATTTTCTTTAGAGAATAGTCAAATTTTATCCAATCCGTATTTTTCGTCGTCATAAATTCTTTTTCAGAAAAATGTTTCAGTAATAAAAAAAGCTAGCAGGCAGCAATATTGATTAGACAGTCGAGTTAGCCATAGTTTTAACTATCAGTCAACCATAAATTGTGTGTAATTCTTATAGGTATATAATTTAAAAGAAACAAAAGAGCAGGTAAATGATTGATCAGACTGAAGAGTGTACCAAGTCTGCCAAGCAATATCTGCACTTGAATAAAATATATTTGAAATTAAAGGAAGCCTGACTATTTTCATGAGATAGTAATATTTTTTGGGAATATTTTTTTGTTCCCTGAATAAACCATCTTTGTTCCCTGAAATTTGAGTTTTTTTTTCTAAAATCCGTTT
>JAQFYG010002438.1:0-14799 GCA_034694325.1 Entomobrya corticalis
ATGTCGTTTGGATAGTCTACATGAGTAATCCATTGTTGCCGGTTTAGAATAAAAATCAAACCTATAAAATGCTGGTAAAAATTCCTATGAATTCCATGTTTTGAAACATTCTCCCTCTCATCTATTTTAACTTTCAAAAAATCCTTAAACCCTACATCTCATATATACATCATATTTTAAACGAAGTAGTCAGATATTTTAATACAAATGCTTTCGATTACACGAATTTAGGAATTTCATTTCTTCTCAACATTATCATTGCACCACATCGTCCTCCCCATGAGAATAGCTTTTTTGTGCATTTTTCTCCCTTTCGTTTCAGTAAATATCTACAGATAAATGTACTTCTACCTCATCATCATCGTCATTATTATCACAATGAGCGCTTGGTTATGCAATATTATTGTTGACGAGGTTTAAAGGTTTACGCTGCTTCAACGCTTACATTTAATAGCTAACAAGCCTGGTTTATATATTGTGCTCATATATGAACATAATGTGGAGTGTGTGATGTTCATCAAACCAAGAACTTATGTAGTAGCAGCTTCTCAAATTACTTTACTTCATAAATCTACTGACAGCGCCACACGATATTATCCACCATTACCTCTTTTGATTTCTTTCTGGTAGTAAAAATAACAAACTTGTAATGCTATGCTTCTGTAGCTGATTATAAATTTCAGTTGCTCTAAATCATCGAGGCATACCGTCTTTTCACAAGTCATGCTTTTTCAAAGGCAACAATGTAAAAATATATTTCAAACTCGAAAGAAAAGACGCTTTTGCATAAAACAGTATAAATGCTTGTAGTACTAGCTCCCTCCTTCCTAAAAATTAAGTGAGAAACAAAAAACATAAATTGTGTGCAATAATAAGAGAATAAAGCATATTTTTTCCCAAAATCAAACTAAACTAAGAAGGTATACTAATATGCATGGAAGCACCAGGTATAAATTGAAAATGCTACGGGGAAATGGTTGTTTTGTGAAGGGATAGAAATGTAAAAACTTATCGTGGTCCTGTAGAGTGGAAATCTAATGCAAGAGTAATAGACCAGAACGAATTACTTTTACAATACTTTTTCATGTTCAATTGCATCAGTAAAACAGAAGATACAACTGCTAAAACGTTTGCAGGCAGTATATATTTTGTGCATGTGTAAAATTTCAAAATTTCAAATAAAAACTACGTTATACCCGAAAAATAAGAATATATGCATTTCGAAAAGCCAACAATGTTGAATGCTCACCTCTTAGGTCGCATATTCTTATGAGATGATGATCTCGTAGAAAGATGAAATCTAATCATATCGCTATTACATTCAAAATGAAGATAAATGCGAGACAATATTGCGGTAGAAATTACAACTCTGAAAACAAGAGAAAAATATATAATGATAGAAGGACACAGCCAGCACAGAAGCATGAACGCATTATCTTCCGAAAGAAACGAATACGCTTTTTTGAGGCATGACTGTTGATGTTTTCTGTAGTTTCTATACATTTTCATTCTTTATATAAAATCAGAAGCATCATCTAAGCGAGTGAATTCATGTAAGTATATACATACGTGATAAAACAAATAGAGGTTTATAAAAGAATACAGAGATTAGGAACTGAATGGATTTTTTGAAGTTTTTTGCGTTAAAGCAAAGTCTACCTTCTTTACACTAACACTTACATTAAAGATTTTGAAACATGTTATTTTATAGTAGACTTTTCATAATAGCTCCAAATTAAGGAATGACTAAGAAAGGACAATACAAATCCATAATTTTGACGTATTTTTACAAACGTATCTCTTTAGTTGAGATATGAACAAGATACTTGGCTTAAGTGTCTAGTCTATATGATTTTGTTTTTATTTTCATCGATAAGCGCCATCTTTGTATGCATTCGTAAAAATACATTGCATTGTTAGCTCCTATCAACTCCCACGAATAGTACAAATCTGAGCTTTGGTAGAAATGTTAAGATTATGATTCCATTGCCGTTTTTATAGTTATAATTTATTTCAGTGCAAAGTAACTGTTGCAATGTATTACCCGTGCTTATGAGAGCCATAATATGGTCAATCAAGTTTTACATTTGTGCCAAACTATTCTCGTTTTCCGAAGCTATAGATCATATTATGAGGCATTATTGCAATGAACTGAAGACGTGCGTATTACTTCATACTTCATTCTTGTAATTTGGAAGAAAAAATTTGACTCCAAAGTATTTACATTATGAAAAAAAATTTATTCTTTTTCATCCAATAAGTGCTACATGTAATAGTATGCGTCTTGTAAAACACTTATTTTTTTAAGCATGGAAAAAACTTGTTTTTATACATATTAATGTACTCTGTAATTTCCCAAGTATACATTATACATAACACTATCTCGTTGCCAAATCTCGAGGTCTTTTACTGATCGAAATTAAAGAAATAAAGAACAAACATGTTATCAATACCTTTCTTTCCTCCTCTCGAGCCTGCCGCAAGTGATTTTCTATTGCCTCCAGATCAATTCTCGGAAGATTTGTGTCCAAATCTGAAATATCTAGAGCATTAAAACCACTTCTTTTCTTTCTGATAAGTTCATATAATTTGGGATGAAAAGAGAAAATATGATGACACACTTTCTCTTTCAATAAGAAAGGAGAATAAAAAATTATCGAGTAAATTCCTTCTCACCAAATTTATCTCGATATCGGTTCTCCAGATGCGGCGTAGGCATCGATCTTCTATTTAACAAAGTGGATTCTTTTCTGCTCCTATTTGTAGCGGAGCTGGTAAGATGTCGTTTATTAACAACCATTCCGCCTGCAGGGTCAAGTCTTGGATCTCCTCCAACAAGTGAAATAGATCGTCCATGATAACTTAGTGGTCTCGTGTCCCTCTCACCCATTCTCATCATCATTTGATTAAATTCCATTTTCTCCCTTTTATCATGTAAGGACATGGACATGGGATCCATTCGACCCCTGAAAAGCTGAAGATGTTGTTTTCTTATGGATTCAGGAGTATTGGGGGCCGACGTTGGTCCCTGCCTCATGGCGTTTTGATTTTTCAGCTTGTCGGGTTTTACCCCTGACAAATATGCGTCAGACATCTTTTCGGTTATACTTTGACTATGCACTAAGGTCGGCTGTTTTGGGAGACAAGTAACGACTATGGCAGATGCTGATGCTACAGCTGCAGTAGGCGATGAGATCGGTGGTGGCTGATGTGGGTTTTTTCCGCAGGAGAGATGTGCTGGGGGAGGAGGAGAAGAGTTTGCAAGCAATGCCTTTTGGAATTTTTGATGTTGCAATACTTTCGGCTGCGGCTGCTGCTGTTGTTGTAAGGGAGGATGATGGGGTTTCGAAAAGTAATTTAGTGTCGGAGGCTCCAAAGGAACGTGGCAAGACTTCCCCTTCTCCTTCTCGTATCTATTGAGACTAGCGACGAGATCAAATTCACTGAGAATGGGATTATCAACAGCGGTTGGGGATTGGAGTTGATACTTTTTCTGGATCTGAAACTGATGCTGTTGATTACTTGGGGAATTGTTCTCTACATCCGTAGTTCGCTCCTGTTGTTGGTGTACACTGTTTGCTAAGGGAGTTGGGATATTTACTTGAGATAAATCTAGGTCGATACTACCAGCGTTGTTTCCACTAAGTCGGTTGTTCGAGTTGGAGAGCGGAATGCTATCGTTAATGTTGTTGGTGTTGTCTTCGGCGGGGCTGTTATTGTTAACTGTGTCGCTGCTCGCTGTGCTAGTTGTCGAACAAATTCTTTGCGATTCAAAGTTTTCATTCTGCACTAGATATACGTTGGAAGCTGCATTATTGTGGCCTCCTGCGGGAGCTGAAATAATTTGTGTTGCCTGATCTCCTCCTACTATGGGTAACGCTGTCGTTATGTTTGAGCTGTTAAATATTCATAAAAAATATAGAAAACACTTCTTAGCTAAAATTTCTCGTTGAAGACAGAAACAACATTTTAAATCTCTGTATAGGTAAACTACAAATATTTAAAGTAAAGAAAAGTAAGTATTTTTTAGCATAATTATGCACATCTGCTGAAGGAACATTGATAGTTCGTCTAATGGATATTTGTATAAAACTTGAAACAAGCAAAACTAATTTGCATTAGTTGAGATAAGTAAGGAGTGAGCTAATAAAGGGAGTACTTTATCCAGGTATGTACATACTTAAGAAATACTAGGTTTACTTACTTCACGCCTGATGTAGGGTGGATACCGTTATTTGCGTCCTGAAGTAGGGAAGGAGTAACCGGAGAAGCGCTGCTTACAGCCTCAGCTTGCAAATGATTCCTGTTACGGCAATTCTGGACCAGCATTTTCTAGGCCTGTAAATTAAACACGCAAATATTCATAAATTACACTTGGTTCTTTCTTGCTTAAAACCATATTTTTCTTTTTAGTACAACAAAATTATGTAGAAATAGAGCAAGAGAAAAGAAACAGGCTAAAAGCAGAAAAAACGACTACTTGCAGGGATTAGTATGCGTAAATCAAGTATATGAGCACGTTTCCATTGTGAATGCTATTTTAATTAAAATGTGTTGTTTTGTGCACATGCAATGCTTCATTAAAGTAAATGGTAGTAGTTTGTGGTTGTCGACGCACGAAATAATGGAAAGCTTTCCCCTAGTACTGCTTTGGGAGTGTTATTGGCATACTGCATTATACCATACTTTGATATGTACATTTATGGTAGTAACTATTTGAAAGACATTTCTCCGGCATTATCCATCTACCGGGTTATACACATCGTTACAGTTTATTGTTACCGTTATCGTCTCTAACTTACTACTTTACAACAATACCCAATTTAATATATGTATAAAGTAAACGTACTCATTTTCTATTGATATAAGTAGTAATTACATAGTATGTAAAAATAAGAAAATTCGAGAGGTAGTAAATACAGTTCTACTTAGGAAGTGTAGGAGGTTAATCGGCGGCAATATGAATATATTAGATTGATTAATGATTTAATTTTGAAATCAGTCTGGATAATATTTAATTTCATAGATTATAGGGAAGACATTCTAACACAAATTTGTGTTGGTATTTGTGAAGGTGGCAGATAGATAGATGCCAAAAAGTCCAAACAAGGAAACCAAACCAATCGAAAATTATGATGATTAATGATTCAATTATGATCAACCATTGAAAGCAAGCAATGGCAGTATTATTGAGGAAGTAGTTTAACATAATGCAGCACACGCACGAACCGGCCACCGCATATTCGGGTTCAGTGGTTAATAGATCTACGTGCAACCGAGTAGTTTTTTACCAGTAATGACAAGCTCTTATTGTTACCATTACTGTCATTGTATTTTCGTTTTGACTCACTTAGTGCCCCTCATCGTGCTTGACTTTCTGACGCTGCCTTGTTCAAACAGCAGATAGTCAAGATACTGTAATTTCAACTGGGGGTTCAACCGGTGAAGCCTTATCGATTTCAGCGTTCATACAGTACTCCCTTAATACCAGGTAGTATAAGCCAAGAATGAGTCCAGCTAAAATACTTATTACAATGATGCTCAGCATTAGGAGATCCATGATTGTTACCTTTAAAACTACACGTGTGTGTAAGATATTGCTGCTTTGTATAGTATGTAAACGTATAAATATATAGCTGGTAGATATATATTCAGTTTATTAGAAACTAAATGTCCTGTTTTGGAAGTCCAGGAGAGAAACAGTGTACTAACAATAATAGTCGCAATAACTGTAATGGAGGCGCTGGAGGAAGCTATCCTTCAGCATAGACATATAAGTATCATGTATAATATATTAAGAAGAGGAAAGCATTTTTGGTGGAATGATCACTTATTTTTTGTCGGCTTCGTCAAGTGCAAAGACCTTACGAATAAGTAGAAAGGAGCACCTTAGCTTTAAATAACATTGTACGTAAACTGTACAGGCAACACAGGACGATCAAAGGGTCATGTCGCGATTGTATAGTAGCAATGATGGTAGTAAGAAGAGTGTCTCTTTCACTTCTGCACAGTAGACACGTGGGGAATGTTTTACGCTCCTATCAACCAGTTACAATAGTATAATAAAAATAATAATCGTGATCAACTCGCCGTGTTTGAACCACGACCAACCAGCCAGAGAAAAGTCTTTTTCCCCACCACTTATCCATTACACATCAGACGGAAAAGAGAAAAAGAGAAAGCATCATAACAGTTTTAAGAATTTGCTCGTTTTATTTTCTTGGCATGCCACTAGCATTGTCTGTCTACAAACAACTCCTTGAACGAACAAATGATTGGGAATGCCTGCAGGAGAGAAGATACTTTAACTTCTTGTTAGGTTGTAAAAGTAAAAGTCGTCGTCTTTGATGTGGCATTGGCCACTGCTCCTCCTGGCACAAACACCAACTGTACAGATTCACTCTACCTACCCGACAAGGATCACTTGGACGAAGTTATGAAAACTTTAGTGGATGTAAAAGCATAAAATTTCTGGCATGGTCAAGTGTCATCACACATTCTTCACGTTCCTTCCAGTTGGTGAATCATTCGCACTTCGTCGCCCCTACATTTATGAAGGCTACTAGTGGGAAATAATAAGTATGTGGACATGATGCTTGCCACTAGCACACGACACTATATACGACACTAGAAACTTTCTCAGCTCATCGTATCATCGCTGGAATGATATTACCTTCAAACTCACATTACATCAAAGTATCATCGCAGTAAAATTACAATTACACTATCAAACAACTTGTCTTGTATATATAAAGTGATAGGATAAGAAAACATTTAGTTAAGCTTCTTATACATAGATTTGATGCAGAAATATATTTACTTCCTGTTTGTATATTACAAAAATTCAAGTAATCACGTTGGCCCAAGTTCCTTTAATTCCATTTTGCAAGGTTAAGGACCTTTATTGCGATAAACTTTTATATATTTTAAAAAACTTCAAATATTAATAATAACGTTTCTCGTGTCTTCACGCACACATGAATCCATGAATGAATATGAATGCATATATCTTGTATATTATATTATATACTTTGGAGTTTGGATAAGTGATTCTTTCCAGAACTTCTTTGTCAAAAACTTTGCTTATCACTTGGTAGCTTTCACACTCATTCCTTTGCTCATATTATTCTCTCGCACACAAATATATTTGAGAAATTCTGTTAAAGCCAAAATTCACTACTTGTTAAAGAATACCATAGAGGGAAATGGTATGGAAATTGTCAGCTGCGCTCTTCCTTTTTAACTTTTAAAAAGTTGGTAGCCTCCTGGCTGGAAATGACAGGGTAAAAACGAAACTTGAGATACTTACTTAGACGCAATCGCCTGAATGAACGCAGTCTCGAGCAGATACTTAATTCATGAGAAATTAGAACAGGGAAGATTGCTTATGTATACATCAAACGTGCCAAGATGTTCCAACACGTTGTTGGTGACTATATATTATGCTGATTGCTTCTAATGCTTTGCACGTAGTCATGCATGCCTGACTCTGATGACATCGGACATTACATCTGATAAAAAGTACATTCATTTTCTAAATACATAAAACGTTATTGTCATAGATGAGGAAGGAAATTATAATGGGAGTGGTAAACAGAGTAAAATGAGATTTCCAACGAATTCAGAGATGAAAAAATGAGAAACTAAAAGTAATATACGCGTTGTGTTGTAAGATAAATGAATACAAACGAAACGGGAAGCCACACTACAAATATGATGATGTGATGTAGTCGTAAACATGTGTAAGATTTTTTGTGGGAACAAACTCCTCGTGCTTCTGTGAAATGTTATTTCCAAAGGAGTGTCGAGTAGTGTGTATGTGTGTCGAACCGAATTGCTATTAAAACTCTTTTCGTGTAGTCTCTTATCTTGTAAGAAGATTTAACCGTATGGAATAGAGTGTAAATTGTACATTTCGTATTAAAAGAATGTGTGTATAAGATGGAAACGGCAGATCGCACGGTATATCAAGGGACAGTATTGCTACTTCTAACAGTAAAGTACGTTACTTTTGATGATGTAAAAAGAAAGAAAAACTTTTCTGTTTCATACTCATTCTTCTTGAACTTTTTATTTGCTTCACGAAAGAAGTTGTAACTCCTTCTGAGCATCGAACATTTCTAAAACTTCAAAATGTGCTCTTTAAACTCTCACTGTCTTGTTAGTTGTCGCTGTCGCCCTTTTCTTACATTCATATAAACTGTATGTTACATTACTTTTAGTTGGTATATATTCTTCTGAACGCAAAAGCAAAACGCTGGTGAGCTGGTTTTTCTATTGGGAAACGTACATAATTGTAACTACTAGATTAGTTTTCAAGAGTAGGGAACAAATAAAAAAAACGACTCTAAAAGAGGAGTGGCAAAGTTTTGATGTTCCTTTTACTTTTTCTGTTTATTTGTAAAACATTACTATTACACTTAATTGCATTAGAGTAGTAAAGACCTTTTGTTGTGTAAACAGTAAACAAGTATATCGCTCATTGTATCAACAATAAAAAACGCGTCTTTTTATAAATGAATTGGTGTTACAGAGCTGTACAATAAAAACAAGCTCTGTAAAGCAGATTCCGTACGGATGGAGTATAAAAGGTGGCACAAACTTAAGAGTAGTCAAAGCGAGAAATGTAAGAATAACTCAAAAAGATTGTGGATTAAGCAATTGGAGTAAAATTAATGAAATACTGAATGTTCGTTTTAATCAAACCTGAGGTCATTATCAAGAAAAATTGTGCTATTATGGCAAGTGTCATTATCTGCAGTAGATATTTAATTCTAGAATGGCAAATTACATATCTACGAGTATGATGTTGTATCAAGCCAGCATAAATATCCATTAATAGCAAGTAAAGTCCAAAGTAGAAAAAAAATTATAACTACCGCTTATCTTATATCGATATCATTCAACAATATTTTGTAGTATGTTCCCTACAATTTATTGGAGATACTACAGATTACTATGTTGAGTATAATTTTTGATGGGGAAAAATTATTTTTCAAAAGAATTGGTTAGCTCAATAAATAGCCATAAAGAATTTACTTGGCAGCGCTATATTTCATATAGCATTCAAAATGTATATCATTTGCTACCTTTTAGTTTTTACATAATTTTCCAGCTAAAATGTTTCCATACAGTTTCCAGTGTCAGTTACAATGATATTATTGTATTTAGAAGAACTATTAAAAATGTAAATACATTTTAAAAGATATCCAAGATAGCTGTGTTCGAATGCACTATATACATACGTATGTAAGAGCTGTGCTTATACTTTACTTGATTCCAATTTACCCCACTACGTTTATTTGGAGTTCGAAGCTATTTGTGGGACTACGGTTATCAGAGGTTATGCGCTTACATAATTGGCAAGTCAGCAAGAATGTAGTAATAACTGAAGACATTGCATTCGGTTCCTTCAAAAATTTTGTTGAATGAGCTAATAATTATTTGCAAAGCCTCATTAGTTAGGGAAGAATCGTTGTATTTTAAAATTGCTCACCTTTTACATACAAGAGTATTTTTATCTTTGTCTCGAAAATACTATAATTAAAGAAATAGTAGAAGTAATATCCGAAGGGTATTATTTCTTTGTATTTCAACTTACAAGTCTTCCCTGCATCAAGTAATGGTAAATGCTAAACAAGCAGTAATGGATTCATCTAACATAGATGCATACTCTATAACCAACATAATATTATATGATTTGCTTAGTTAACTGGCACTAAATTATAACGAAAATTTAATAAACATATCTACATAAAAAATGAAACGAAAAATCTTCCATTCCATGGATTGGTTTGCTTGCTCAACCGTTAAGGTCTCCCCCAAAACCCAATTGGCTATGCTTTATCTAACAAAGATTTTACTTGCAATAAAGCCTCTGAAATTAGAATGACAATGCCATGCGTGCATGTTTGTAGAGACATAACTGCATGCAATCTACTTAAGATTAAACAGAAAAATTCCTGTCATTTTTCGTAAAAAAAGTATGCCTTACGTCATTCTGTAGATTATTATATTAAGGACAAGGCCGATAAAGCTTAGCTTAGCTTTTAATTGAATACGAAGGCACCCGCGCTTTACCAATAACATATATAATATGCATATGGAGTCATGGTTTAGTGAAAGCACGACTACAATGTACTTTGATTGGAAATTAAATTCCACCAGTGTCGTATCAACGTGTTATTAATATACACAGTTACAATATTTTTTGTTCCTCCCCCAATGGCTCATTTAATAAGGATAATGAGGCTATAAAAAATTCTTGGCATGAGGATTATAGTACTCGTGTTAGTGTTGTGCGGACATTATCTTAATCTTATTCAAAAATTAGGCATACTCACAAGTTTTGTAACGTTCAAAGCAAATATTATTAGGCATGCATGAACAAGAAAAGAGAAGTTAGTTGGTAATACATTCTTTATATTATAGTCTTTCATATCAATTCTACTTGTTATCACAGTACTATTGAAGTACGTCATGATGCTTTTTTGGAGAGCATGCCAAATCCTAATTCATTTTGGTTGGAACGGATCCATTGAGAGACTAGAGTAGAGTCTCTCCAGTTGTCCAGCAAGCATAATAGACGATAAAGGACAACAACGCCACCAAACAAGAAAGCAGCTTGTTTTATGCAAGCAAATAAAACATTTTCTCCACCAAGCTATAGAACTTCTCCTGTGAGTTGTAGTAGAAGAGACTGGGGAAGTAACAAACAAAACATGGCTTACTATCATATTTTATTACTGTCCATGAATGCAATATGATGCAAAGCTTAGCGTTTTATGCGAATGCAGATCTAGTTTTCTTTAGATAAAAGCAAAAAATAACAAAGGGTTGTACGCTGGTGGTACAATTCCGTCTTCCTTCTGTTATACCATTTCCATGCTATTAAATACTATGTCGTGCTTTTAGTTAATGTTCTGTCCTAAATGAGAGTAGAAAGTGGTGAATGAGACTAACTAACTATTTGGAACTTGGTTGTATAATGTATGTACAAGCATTTATTTGTCGAATTGCATGATAAGATACCTACTGTTGTCTTATACAAACTACGTATGAAAATAAGATAGCACAAACCAAGCGTCAGGATTGTTTGGGCAAAGATAGAGAGAAAAATAATAAAACTCAATTTAATCCATAGAATTTCAAGCCAGACAGCATAGAAAGTTTAATCATATCTCTGCTATTTTTAAATCCACTTTTATATTCTATATTTATTGGCAGTTTTTGCACTTAAAGAGAAAAATCATGTCGGGAAAAAGTTCACTTGGTAGAATTAGTATAATGAAGTTTACAAGTTTATATCTACCCAGTAAATAACTTGATGTATTTTTTTTGCTTTCCTGCCTCACCCAGCACGAACACAAAGTTTTTTCAACAAAAGAGATGTCCAACTTTTTATTTGATGGCCTCGCCCACTTTCTCTTCACCTAACTTTTATATAATATCAAAGAATATACTATCTGTTTCAATGGTTTGCCACCAAATAAAAGATACCAATATTCGCTACCGTTTGAGAATTCACATTAAAAATATGTAGTTCAGATATTTGTATATGTTCTTCATAGGCAAACAAAATAAAAGCGGAAAAGGTTTTAAAGGTCTTGGGTGATGACGTAGTAGGTGTCTGGCAAATTCGCAAATACCTGCAACTATAATTAGGTATATGATCTGAATTTTTAAACTAACAATGTGATTTTGGAAAGTTAGAACTGTAAATTTTGAAAATGATATGCTATTACTTTTATTTATCATTATTTACAAGCTTTGTTACTGCTGCTGCTGTTTATTATTTATAACTGCTATCATTATACCGGCTACATTTTAAACTAGCAGTAAGTTTATCTATTGTGTAGCGTTGCATATGGTACATATTTTATAGGAGTTGTTCCAATTAAAGTTGTGTCCTATATTACAAATTCTAAATAGATTACTCGACATAATATGCATGAACATAAACACAATAAAAGTTCTATTCTTTTGCAAAATGACCCAGTTACAAAAGCGTAATGTTTATTAATACTTTTATTTATTTATTTGGCCGTTCCAAAACAAGCAAAACGTACTAATTGTTTATTGTTATATCAAACCAATACAACTAATGTAATTTTGTTTTACAATAAAGGGTACAACTTTCTACTTTCACGTTTATTTTAAAAGTATTTTATTGCTATATTTTGTCCTACAACAACAGAATTATTTTATTATTTTATCTATCGACCACTCCCCATGAACAGTGTACTAAAGTGCTCGTCAGATTTATTTTTAACCATACAGAATAGGCGGATCGCGAACATTTATCGAACCTGGTACAATAACCATAAAGTCACATATTTCATACTTTCGTCGTAGACACCGTGGGCAAATATGTAGCTTTACTCCAATCAGAAAATGTGAAATTTATTTCACACATGATGTAGTCGTACACATAGGAAAACACATGTGAATTACATTCCTATGAACAAAGCACCTGCTCTTACTTTCAAATTCAAAGCTTTCACTCTCCAGTAAAAATTCGCATAACATATTATAGCTGAAACAATACTCCGTTCATTCATTGTTTACTCATTGGGTGGGTGTAAGGTACAACAAAATAACACAGGAAACATTCTGATTACCTTTCAACTACTATCGCAAAGTACTTATGTAACTGCTTGAGAGTTAGAGTGAGTGTGAAGGACCAACCCCTTTGGCTGGTGCTGGAGTAATTTTGTTTAGTACCCAAACTCCGTAAAAGTATAGATAAAGCACAACCATTTTTCATATTGGTATATAATTTGCTGAACTGAGGTGAAAGTTATACTTAAAAGCACTTATTATGAAAGTAGGCAGGCCACCTGCACAGATTTAGTAAATTCACATTTTATGCATACACCATCAGGCACTCTAGCCTGGCTAAAATGATTTCATGTAGAATGATATAGGTACGTTTTAGCATGTATTGTTTTGAGTTGGACTATCTGCGTATTAAACTAATTTTGCAAATAGTTTTCACTATACTTCCGTTTCATCAAAATTGTTCAGCCATGTGTGCTTACCTTTACGAAATTTTTATAATTCAGTAAACATTTTCCACATTACGTACAAGTGTGCATCAAATATATTATTGATTCTTGACAAGTATGCGTCATGCATGTATGGTCGGGATATTTTAAAAAAGCAACTTTCACTACGTAACATATTTGTAGGCAGTTTACAATTCGCTTGTATTGTACAGGATGGAAGAAAGTATGGTAAATGATACTACCTATTGTCAAATGGTAAGTTCCTATGTACATTTGCATTATATCTAATCTAATATTGCTGAACTTTTTATTCTTTCAAACTAGAGGTTTACTGCTACTCACTAGGTATGATATATATACACAATGCTTAAAAGTTTTACTCTATATAATACAATAGCAAAAAACTATTTAAGCCAGACCCTCCAAACCATTGGATTTGTTTGGAAAATGGCGCAATGATGGTAAAAACCTATGTCATATATAGGTACATATTCACACATGAGTTAATTTACTGATGCACAACACGAGACATGGCGTGTCATAAAAGTGTATTGAGCAACTGTAAGGTGCTTGCACACACAGCTCTTGCGTTAGGAGAAAATTTGCAAAATGCAACACTTGTAAGTTGTGACATGTATACTATGGTTCAATATCTGTACACATTTGTTTAGAGTTCGACATTATTGCTACCCAGAGAATCAAGTATATTACTTCCTGATCTGGTACAGTGAATGCTTTTGCTTTCCATTTTTGGCCGAAAAAGAAATTTTTTGGTGCCAATAAACTACAAAATTGTTTTTGCAGTAAAGTAAATTTTGATATGAAGTTGGATTCAGGATAATTTTATTGAATGGTTACATGAAAATGGTACAAAGGAAAAGTTTGAATGCTCCAAACGATGCTGCATTTCAAGCTGATGTTGTTCGTGTGGCTCTTGCCGGTGCTATACCATATGTAGCCCATATAGTAATTAGGGTTCAATAAACCTCCATTTGCAGCTCATACAGTGAAGAGGAAGTTAGCAAGAACTAACACGTGATTAGTGAGGAACAGTAGTCGTATCTTGTAGTATTCGCTTTAACAAGCAGAGAATTAGCGACTAGAATCTACTAATACACACAATTATACAGCACCTCTTTCACTCAGCTCTCTTCTCTTCGTCATTACCATTTTCATTAAATTGCTCACAAATGGGATTTTGGAATGGCACTTATTGGTTAAATTACACAGTTATCTCATAAAATCCTCCTGAATACGTTTTGTATGCACATAATAATGCAAATTTAAGCTTGTTCAACGATAAACTCAATTCTCTGAAGGTTCATATTCAGGCTACTTGTCAATACAATGATTTCAATCTCGTCTCCACATCTGCTTTGCAGACAAAAGGTGTGTGGCAACTCATCTTTCGTAAAACATTTTAGTTTATATGGCCAAAGTGATTGTTGCACATTAAAATCTGTAGTATCTCGTTTCAAAACAACTACCAGACCATCTACAGAACCGTAGCTCTTACACAGACATCGTTGCGTTATAGGGAGTTTTGATGTTGAAAAATAAGCGAATGCGTTTGTTGAGGGTTTTACAACATTTTTCTGAACTTTCACAAATGAAAACCACAAGTGTTCTCCTAAAATTGTAAGATTCTTTAAACATGATTTTGTAATGGGTTTAGATGCTTTTTCGTCGACTGTTTCCTTCAGTCGTCAGTTTTCAAGTACCTTGTGAGCCTTCAGAAGGAGACGTGAGACCAAATAAATTGCTAGCTAGATTAAATGTAATGGATCAGGCC
>JAQFYG010002439.1:0-14798 GCA_034694325.1 Entomobrya corticalis
CAGACAGACGGACAGACAGACATTTTTGCTCCCACCATGTATTATTATAAAGTACCAGTACCTGGCACTTAATAAAGAAAAAAATCTGTACATCATAAAAACTTTATTAAAAAGCATGTACGACACTGAAAATGACATGTCATGTCAAGCTATTGTATCTGCTTATTATTAGGGTAAAACATAGTAAGAATTGTTGTAGTAGAGGGGAAACAAGAAAAACTCGTAATCTTTTTGTGTTCTTTAGAAAGTACGCAAAGTGCAAATGTAATAATAATAATATATAATAATGCTGTATGCTAACTATAAAAATAATAAAATTCTTTAGCACGTAGTCATAACCTTTGTAATGTAATGCGTGTGTGCATTCAGCGTAAGTACTGCTATGTGTATTTATTTTCAGTTTAAGTTCTACTGGAAGTGATCATGATGATACACTTGTTCTTTTGTCATCATTTTCAAATAAACTTTTAATGCAAGTTTGTCTGTCTCCTCGAGCGAACAAGTGCCATTCAGAAGAAAAGGATAAAAGAAAAGGGAGACAAAAGAAGACGGAAAAAATTTCGAGCAAGTGTCACTTGAGATAAAAAGAAGTGAGGAGAGGATAAAGTTTCAACTTTATATTTTTTCGGGTAAAATGGATGAACTTTTTGCTGTAAAAAAGAACTTTTGTTTCCTTTGATTACCCTCTCTGGTAAGTACATGCTGTATTACGTAAGCACGTTCTGTTTAGTGTGAAGCAATTGACATTTAAGTTGTGTAATAGTCGTAATGTTATTAAAACTCGTTATTATTACAGATAGAACATTAACATGAAGTCCATCATAGGCTTAGCTTACAGCTCATATTGTAAATTGTTTAAGAAACACATTATGTTTCCACTTTCCTACATATAAAATGCGAACTTCTTATCCTAAAATATACATCACTCAAAAGTATAATATTCATTGTTTAAATGTTCAATATTTAATATAATTTACATGTACCACGTAATATTAGCTAAATAGCATTTTCAATTTGATGTAAAATATTTCATCTACATGGCCTCGCCTTCTGCAATATCCCGTCGAGCAGTAAAACAAGGAAGAACATGAAAATTTATTTTTAATAATAAGAGCAATGTCCTTATTGTTTTTGTAACATGACTGTTATCATTAACTATTTCGAATCTGTTGTTATAACTTGATCAAAGCTGAGGGCAGCCGTCAAACAGCACAGAAGTCATAATTTATTTGCTCATGACAAATTTTAACTCTTTCGTGTTATCACACTCCCTCCCTACCCCAAAAAAATCAATCCAGGTTAGTAGAAGTAGAAGAAAACAGTAATCATATCAGTCAGACACGAAGCTGTTGAGGGATGTAAACAAAATTATTAGACGGCAATAACAATAATGCAGTTCATTTGATAACATATGCAATTGCTATTATGGCTATGCCTTGCACCAGTTATGCGGGCAATAAATAATTGAGCAACTTGTCATTAAAAACGACAAGGCAAGCAACAAGAAACCCAAGACGATATTCATTTCACTTTTTCGTGCATGCGTTCACAACAAATCATCACGATGAAAATGAAAATAATTACAAGATGCGTGTACTAAAATTGTGGAAAAATGTTTTTGCAGCATTTTATTTAATATTTTCTTTACCTGTTGGCTATTCTCGTTCTCATATTTTATATGTATATTATTTGATTGAGTCATTTATTATGTCTGCGTCCATCCTTTTTATATCTTGAAGGTAAAGGTGCATCCAACTTATATTTATGTCTTCACTTAAATCGCATTATTATGTATATCAGTATATTAGGCATCTGCATTGTGCTGTTACGCTGAGATATGATAAAGTACTCAATCACTTTTCTTTACTCGCCATTTATTCCAAAATGGTTTCAACTAGTCGACCTACTACTGACAAGAAGTGGCAGAGCAAGTCACAATGTCTTCGGTAACAATACAAACTTTGCCGAGAGAAGCGGCCTCCCGTAAAGAAAAACATGACATATTGAATGCTGTTGTGGTTATAGTGCAATTTCATAAATAGATTACGATTACACTTACAGTTGTTTAGATATAATATGTAATATGGGCATAATGTGTGAATGCACATCTACAATGAAAGAGCAAGTAACGAAGAAGTAACCTTTTTAATACTGCAAAAAATGCAGTTTATATTGCAGTTCACCCAAGAAAACAAAAACAAAGTGATTTTGAATTCTACTCACATGTCAATCCCTGAAATATAATAATAATATGTTTCTGTGTGCTATAAAAGCACTGCTAGTCAGAGCCACTTGCTATCCTCCATAATAATAATACAGAACATACTATTTAGCTCGTGGCTGTTTACAGGTGTGAGTTTTCAATTCTGATGATCACGACGAAGCATCTTTTAATTGTTTTGTTGCCTTATTTTATCATCCATTCATAAATCTCAACCCTTCCCTACTATCGCTTTTATTGCACATCATCCCAACTGCCGTCTTATAGCGATGAGAATACAACCTACATGTTTTTCTTTGTTACTTTTACACACTTCCATACTTGCACTTCCTTTCAGGAGAAATATTACAGAGGACTACACCCAATTTCAATTTTTAAATAAAATGTAACTTGATATTGTATCATGTTGGGCTGACGATGTGTCACCTCCTAAATAAAATCAAGCAAAAAGCAAACTTACACTACAATTGTGTCTACCTGGCAGCATACAATGATAAATGGTAATGGTTATTTTAGAATTGCTTCATTAATAATAATTACTCATAATTACATAATTGGAAAAACTCAATCTATTTGGAGACAGTTATAATGTATGTTTGGACACAATGGGACCCATTATATACGACTTTGGTGGCGGCGACTGTTGGTTGACTACAACAACGAGTAAGCATATTGCAAAAACGAAATGGCATTTGCTGGGTGACCCATTGAACATTTGTACAAGTAAACTACAATAAAATTAAAATAAAACACCTCAACATAAAAATGATCTTATTCTAATGACTTTTGCACGCAATAATTACCTTAGGCTATTTCAATATGTAACAGTAGTAAATAGCCTTGTCTTTTGATAGATTGAGCAATTTCACTTGGACAAAAAACTTTATTTTCTTGTATGTATTTTGAATGTAATAAGAAAGGATTTATTGGCTGGTATCGTATATTTTAAATTCTGGCACGTTATCTTATGCATTGGGACTAGGAGCTTTTGTCACAACTTAATTCTAAGCAGCACCTAAACATGAAAATGTGTTGAGATAATCTAATCTCAGCTACTATCCAAAAGGATGCTATGAGCGAATAAAGTTTATTATCTTGAATCGAAGGATTTTATTGTTGAATAGCAGCATAAGCATAATTAATACACGTAATAAGTTCGTAGCAATATACGCGATTGAAAATGTAAGTCATTTTTTTGAAATTGAAAGTA
Organism: Entomobrya corticalis; assembly: GCA_034694325.1. NCBI lineage: Eukaryota > Metazoa > Arthropoda > Collembola > Entomobryomorpha > Entomobryidae > Entomobrya > Entomobrya corticalis. Next base: position 3,432 of record JAQFYG010002439.1, read on the forward strand.
ATAAATTACTCGGTCAATATTTGGTTATTGTTTCCTGAAGCAGTATTGCTACAATTGACAGTAAGGGCAGGAAATTTTTATAAAGATTGCTTTTGCTTCTTTGGGCAAAGTCTGATTATGTATACTGAGAATAACTAAAGGTGTTTTTAAACAGATCACGCAATCGTCATACATGAATACAAATAAAACTGAGCAATGTATTTTAGTCAGGTTGAACAAAATAACTAAAATAACTTTAGCTTTTCCAAAAGGTACCATAAATATTTTTTTGCTTTCATTTTTCCTCTGTAGTGTCCAGTTTGTATTCAAAAGTGAAGATTCAAACGATAAGTGTCATCTTCACGTAAACCCACAGATTACAGGATAAAAAAGCCATACAATTGAGTTCACAAATGTGCATGCTCAAGTGTTGATTTTTTTCCTAGCACAAACCTTAATGATAGTTTTCCTTCTTTTAAAAAATCTTCAACTTTGACGAAAGTAAAGTCTAAATAAACCAAATAAAATGGCATTGCAAGAAAATGCTTCAAGTGGAAGGATATTTGAGTATTTTTATTATGCTTATGCAAATATATAATGTACTTATTTACTATATTTCTTTAAACGTACTGGTCACAGTAAAACACTGACTTGCAAAATGCGCCGCCTGAATGTGTATTTGCCATTTGCACATAAATAAATACACGTTTGTGTGAATGAGAGTCCCAATCCCATGCTATCTCTCAGAATCTCTCCTGTTGACACTTTTGGTACAAAAATAACAAATGTGATAATGTGAAGTTTTGTCCCCATATTCTTTGCTTGGTTTTCTTAGAAAAAACTTGCTTCATACCTGAATGTATATGATTGTAGAGCTTCTTCTCTTCAAGGAGAAGAGTGGACAATAAATTCACGAGAAAATATTTGAATTCCACTACAGAAACTTCACTCTTGTATCTCGCCCTGTCTCTCTCCTTCATTCGTCTTCTTTAACATTTTTCAAGCATCTTTTTTCAATCCTTCCGTTCGACAAGGAAATTGGCTTTTCAACAGCTAACAAGTTTAGCGCTAAAAACGCGTATAAACAAGTATACAAACATAATAGCCAAGAAGCATATAGAAATAATAAAAAAATATAAGGAGTAAGCATGAAAAGAAGCGGGTACAAGAGGAGTTTCTAACGAAGCGATGACAAAAAACTATAGCGAAAAATGTGTCAAGAACTCGTGTGCTCCTGCTCACTGGCGTTTGTGTTGTCGCCTGCTTCACACTTATATGCATGTACTTATTCGCACCATGCAGATATATTATACTATATAGGTAGATAATAATATAATGTTATATTAGGTATTTTATGTTTTATTATTCCAATAAGCAAATTCTCGACGGGATAAAGGAAGAATGAAAATAGGTGACAAGTGCCATGAAACGATTTTTCCTCAGAGAGACAAGCGGGATGCCTCATTCTTGTGGATTTATTATGAATGATAAAAATATCTCTTTTTGGTTGTTTTTTGTATTGTATTGAATACTATAAAATGGCCAAAGGGATCATTTGTGTTTTTTGTGTGCTAGTGACAATTTTGCAGACAGGAAGGGGACCCAGATTTTTTGTTGCGATTTGCAGATTTCAAGTGAGTAGGCAAAGTTGACGACAGCAAGTGATGACTTTAAGCTCGCTGCAAGCATAATAATGATGATAAATAAATATATGCCTATTATGCATTATACGGATATTATTAAATGTACAATTGACAATAGGAAATACAAAAAGTCTTATTGAATGATAAATACGAGGTAATATATTTTATGCGGAAAATGTGCATACGCTGCATGCTATTATTTTTTAGGGTTTTTATCATTTAGAGATGATGACTACGTGGTGACAAGTGACACGGATTTGAAAATAACTTTCGTTTATCCGACAACAAAATCGAATTTTGAAACATCGTGATCAACGTTAATAAAGAGACATTTTTTTCAAGGGATTACAATAAAACATGTTTTTTATCTCAAATTATTACTTGCAAATGTACAATTTTCATATATAAAAAGAATAATGATTATTAGCATTTTTATGGCAAAATATGAGTGAAGAAAGTGCTCTGTCAAAATTGAAATTCCATCAAATCCGTTTGGCTAATAATGTGTAAATCCTATATAGTAAAAATTTAGAGTTAGCGTTGTTCCTTAATGATTTGAAGTAGTACATGAAGCATATGGGAAGAGGGATTTTTTGCGTGTCAATAATTATGTCAAACTTTTCAAAGTTACTTCATTTTACGAGTTGTTCATCCTTAATTGACATCAATTGAATCAACAGCTTTTACTGACTTTGTTGAAAGAAAATCTACAACAGACTGCAAGCTTACTGAACGAGTTGTCCTCGCGTTACAAACTGACCTGGAAAATTTCACTTTGTGAGATCAAATTTCGAAGAAAAAACTCACCATTTCAATATGAGCTTAGCACAGAAAATGAGATTCTCCAAATGATCAAATTATTGCTGTACATAGGGAAGTTGTTTGATGTCGCTATCTTGATTGGGTATAGGCATAAACTACCTTTAATCACGATTTCTTAAAGTTTGTATGCTTAAAACCTTTAAAATGCGACCGCAGCCTTGTTAAAAAGGAACTTTGCAAAATTTAGGAGTTTGCTTTGCTGGTATAAATAAAAGTTACAATGTTTAGCATATTTTGATGCACATTTCATAGTTCTCATTGTATATCAGTATAATCTTTTACTTGCCTTTTTAATATATTCAAGTAATTTTAATTGAAAAATTTTAAGTTGCATTTTCAGATACTAAGTTGTTTATTTGTAAGTTTTGTGTCGGTATTGGAGTGTACATATTAAAATTTCTTTCACGAAAATGTCACTCTTGCAAACTACATTTATTTTGCTACTTGTGTCTAAATCAGCCAAACACGACACGATTTTTCAGAGGTCTTATATAGGACAATCCATTATTGTCGTGGTTTGGTATTTGGTAGCCGCTCGTTGTACTACTGCCTCACTAGCAAAATATTCCAATTTGCAATTATTAGTGTTTCTATTGATATCATCTGACAATGCACGATTGATCGATAAGGCGATCATCGTGTCAGTCACTCGTTCATTCATACTCTTCAAAATTACATTTTAAAATTCTTTACATTTACTTGTACGTAAGCTTTATGCCTATTAGCGTATTCGAAATAATGATATTACATGCAATATGTAACCAAAACCAGCATCAAAATCTTAAATAGCGGAAGATTAATGGAAGGAAACGTGTCATAGTCATGATCTCTTTTCAAGTCAGTTTTGAAAAAAAAATTGCACTTTCACTTATGTCACGAGCGCAAACTATTCTGCATTCACACAGAAGTTGTTAAATTCTCGGAATTATGCAAAAAAATAATGATAATCTCGATCATGCATCTTACTATTTTCTATCTTTTTACGGTTTTGCTCCCCATGACTTGCTCAGTACGTGATTCATTAGTATCAAGATATTCAACTCAGATTTATTGCATTCTTTAAAATAAATTCTTTGTTCGATCATAGAATACAAATTCTTTGAAAACATTACATGTGAAATTGGTAATACCTATTATATTCAATAGACATCCTTCTTTCGCTGGTAAAACTTTGAAAAGAAATTGGTAAAAAATAAAGATTGTTCCTTTACATGATTTCGAAAAACTCCCATTCACCTTACTTGAGTGACCATGATCAATACAATCATATTAATCTTTTATCGCAATAATTGTTGCAATAATATTGTCTTCAATGTCCGCAAACTATTAGAAATCTTAAGTAATCATAAATACGTTTAACTGTAAGTGGTACAATACAAAATTTTTGTTCACTCAATATGCAAATGAAGCGCTTCAATAGTGTTTTACTGGTACTCCATATTTTTTCAGAACAATATTGAGCAAGTCATAAAATGGCCATGTACAAATTCTAAAAGGAACAACAGTGACAGCACCATTATAACAATCATGAAGAATGTGATAATAAAATATAAAAGAATCAGATCATTTGCTTTAAATATATACATTATACCTTCGTTCGTGACGTCGTTGAGCTCGTGAAAGATGGTAGTAACAAAATTAAAACAAGCTGTTCTGTTTGCTTATGATGAGCTATAGAAAATAGTAATGTTCAAGGCTAGTCATAACATAAGCAAAAGGTCATCGTAAAACAACATTGATAATAGAAATCATAATCATAATGGTAACAGTACTGGCTAATGATGACGTTGTCTCTGGTCGACTAATGGTGTTGAGCAAAATAGGTATTCCTCAGAATCATATATTATGTCACTATTTATTTGGATCTAGATAATAATAAGTAACAAAATTGACAACGGTAGTGACATTGTATTTTCACAATCGGAAAAATAATTGAATTAAATTATCGAGGTTGGGAGTGTTGTTGAAATGTTTATAAACATTTGACATGTAATTCAGAATAATAGCATATAAAAACGTGGATAACGAAATCAATTTAGCAGTAGCAAGAACGAAAATGAAACTGACAGGTGGTCCTTATACATTCAATTTCTAACGATGTCATGCATGTTTAAACATTTCGATTTGCATTTGATTTTAGACAGTTGTTTATTCAATTTCTACTGAAATATATAGCTCGATGAAACTATGTTCGTTAGTAATATAATCCTTTAATATCTTATCATAATATTATGCAGCTTTATAGCTTTAGTTTGGTCTAGTATTGTATCAACTCAGATCAAGTCACCTACTAATAGTTGTCCCTCCCTAGGGTGCGATATCAAACATTTTATGTGCATATTTTTGGAACAGATGTATTATATATTGTAACCTGTGATATGAAAAAGTAAATCAGAAATTTCTGGATTGTCAATGAATAAAATTCAAGGTTGTGCATTAACTTTAAGTTTAATTACTTATTACGGACAAATTCCTACGATATTTCAGCAGTACATTAAAAACAGGATGTAATATCCTGAGAAAATTTAATGAAAACATATCATTCACACTCTTTCAACGTTAGCAAGTTAAAAGTTAACTCAGTAATTGACAAGATAATTACCTTGTTCAAAAGCACATAAAAAGCCACACAATTTCCTCTTCTGTTCAATGTACAATATACAGGAATTACAGGATATGACTTCGCTGCACCAAAAAACTCCGTTGGTGATTTGAACATGACGATTATGTTGTGTAATAATGATGGCGATGACACAAGATTTATTACAAGGTCCTGAACAACTCACTCGCAGACTCATGCTGAAAGCTTATAACATTATTATATAAGAAATGAAAAACAAAAGGAAAATGAGATATATGTTACAGATTACAAAGACAATAATATCATCCCATGAAGTATATTTAATGACACTATAGAGTGCAGACTGCATCGGAATTGGAGCAGAGGAACCTCTAAAATTACATTAAGCAATGATTATACAACTTATAACTTATGGTTGTTTCAATACTTTTACGACAGTCTCATGAAATAAAATCTGCATGAGATTTTTAAATCATATTTTTGAGCGTCTTCTGAGTTGTTAGTAATCTCTAAACAACAATAACTAGGTCCAATTACTACTGAAGTTCTTTAAAATTGATGTTTTATATTTTTTGTCTTTTTTACAAAATGACTTACGACCAGAGGTAGTGCAAAGTGCATTGAGAATGCATGTTTATTACGCTTAAAATAAATGGCGTACTTAGTTTTATAATAATTACAAAGAATATTATTACTGTGAGCAATCTAGGTTGTATAGTTAGCTACCAGTAAATTCGTGAACTACGCAGCAGCTATACGTTGTTAAATAATATGCATTTTTATAACATGTTCCGTACTTGAGTATGTTCACAAAACAATTAGGAAAAACAGAAGTTTTTAATAACAAATCATTTTTAATGCTAACTATGCAGTGCTTGAAAACCTGTACATTATTAAGCGATATACATTCTGTGTTTTCTCATTTTAAATAGTATTTTAAGTTGCAACTAGATATCTTGCATCAAATCCAATATATCGTACAATTCAAAGTTACAATTCACTGATGTTTCTTTTAGCTCAATTGAAGGAAATAGTGATACAGATTAAAATCAAGAATGCACAACGTTTCAGTCTTATTTTAATTTCATCCTTTTATAAATGCTTATTTTATATCGAGGATAATTTAAAAGTCATCATAATATCACTTCGTATATATCTTATTTATATTTCAGGTAAAACAATACGATATCTCTAAAGAATTCAAAGATTAAACCATCGGATTTCATGAAAGTGGAGTGCGCGCAGTTAGGTATATATGCTTCTCTCTCATTATACTCCAGCATTTTAAAAAAACCTTGCTAACAAGCCGATTAGTAATGTTATTATTATTGCTACAAACTTTTTTACCCGCTTTGTCATTAGTGTGAATTTTATTACTTCGTATAACTGATTTAAATCTGATAGCCAGTTATACAACTAAAAAAGTTGAAACAATAATACTATCTTCACTCTTGTTTGAATGAAAGTTTACTGAAGTATCAGTTAGTTTTTTGTACAATATATTTATTTGTAGTTGTTACCAGAGCTCATTACTACGCTGAACGTATAGTATCACAACATCTCATTACTTTTGCTCTTGTTTCTGTATCCAAATAGTAAAAATAAAAAAGTGCATCTGTTTCGTATTAAAAAAGTAAAATAAAATATGAACTAGAAATTCAATAATAAATGTTGTGATCTCATGTTACACTATTATATTTATGGTCGTTTATTAAAAGTAAAGGAGGGAGTTTTTCCTTTGCACTCCTTAAAATCGGCTCAGCGGAGTAGTCAGAATCGGCTTGTTCGGTAAGTAAAAGTATATGAAGATGGGGATAAAGAAGCCTGTTTCTTGTTGTATTATTTTAAAGGAGTGAGTTGGTTTGGTCGTACACAAACAAACTTCAATATTGCATATTAAAAGTCTTCAAATTAGAGTAATCCACAACGAGACTGCGTTTAGGGCAACGAAGAATATAAATCAGAAGTCGAGTAATTGGGTGTCAAATATGCTGAATGGAAAAGCTGTATCTCCCTTCTGCTGACGAATTTCTTTTCAATATTTACTAATTTTTAATTTATTAGACTGCCGTAAAACAATCATATGCTTCAATATGATGCTATGCACGTTGGGTGCTGTCGGTTGATCTAGAAAAAAGCAGCTCAATACACACCTAATCAAATGCTTTTAAAGTGTTAACTTTTCGAGCTTTATCAATACACCGCTATATGCTTTATAGTTAGCATGAAATAAAGTAATAAAACGAGTGAACGTTGGTCATCATCGTCTTGGTCAACAAAGAGAGCCAAGCCACGAAATTCGCGATGAAACACCCAGTAAGCGCAGAGGACGATGATCACCACCAAACGCGCTATAATCACATAATCATTTCGTGAGCACTCGTTATATGCAAACTAAATTAAAAATGATTACAGAGCAATAATAAATTAGCATGAAATAATGACTTTTTCAAGTCCTTTTTTATCAACTTAATGTGGTAAACAACAACAAAGTTAACAAAATGAAATACATTCATTGTAAAATATATTACAGTATAAAGCTGCGAATCTGTACGCATTTCATTCATTTATATTATTACAGCAAATCTCCCTTTGCTATAAATGCATTTTCAATTAGGCTGGCAAGTAAGCCGCTGTTACTCACAAGAAATATACTTACTTCGAAAGATCTAAACTTTGGCAACTAAATTTATAAGCTCATGCTATACTTAAATGGGCATCATAAAACAAGCAGAAGTAATAAACATTCTCTGTGTAAGAACGCCGTTCTATAGCATTATCTCACTGAGCAATTGTATAATTATTTAAATATTAAAGAGTCAAAGTTAATAGTCTCGGATATTATGTCATGTTCACATTTGATCTGATTCTTTTCATTTGTCGCTACGGGGCAAAAGATAGCCTAATTCTGTCAGTCCCGTTTTCTTTCATCCGCATTATTCCTTTAGTTTGTGACATCAAAATTAACTTGACGGTAGTAGTGGTATAGGGTATTGTTGAAATTTTAAATATCGGACAGAGCAAAATTATCTAAAAATATGTGCTCACCTACATACCACACGCATGATACATTAATGGTGGTAATGGTAAAGAGATCTTGCTGGGCGAGAAGATTAAGAAAGGATTTGCATAATCACGCTTCTTGACTTCATTTGCTTGTTTGTTGGAAGAGTTGTTGTAAGTGCCTATGAAACCGGACCAGGACAGGCGTAGAATAGGAAAATTCGTCATTTGCAAAACAACCACATTCCGTTTCATAGCGCGTTGTTTGCATTGAATATAATATCAACTGAGACGATGATTTCTAAATAAATTATGTACTTCCCCTTTCAATTACTGAACGTTCTTTTAGCCGTAAGCTATGTAGACGAGAAAAACCAACAAAGATTATACATGATTCCCACACAGTCAGAATGAAATGAAAATGAAATTTTGCCATAGGCCAGGAATCCTCTCGGCATGGCACCTTTCCTTCTGCTGTAGGAAACTAGTAGAGAAAAAATATCGTTTTATATTTTATTTTGAACTTATAAATCTGTCTAAATGTTGCTAATTTACAAAATGAATGTAATTTAAAAACTTCAACGAGCAAATTAAGATCATTCTATTCTATTTTTCAAATAAAGCTTCATGCTTCAAAATTAAAAAATGAGTTGAAGAGCAAATATGTTGGTAAATCAATTGTTATTACATAAACTAAGACCGAGGGCTGCTTACTTAGTTGTCATTTCTTGTGCTGATTGTGGATAAACTAACTAACTAACTTATCAAGGATAGTTAAACTTTAGCATACTTTCCATGCTAATTTCAAAAGTCAAAGTTTGTTGACGGTCGACACAGTATAGCAGATTATTTTAAACTTACATCAGTTAATTAATTCTTTCATTGTTTTTAGTTGCTAAATTAACTTTTTAAGTTAAGCAAATCAAAAATATAATTTTTCATCATTATTTTCAAAAACATCAGAGCGTACAGCATATTATGCAAGGTAATCTCAAAAGAAAATGAACTAAAAACAATTTGTCAGCGTTGCAAACAATGGAATAATCGTCAAAGCAAGTTACTCTGACTAATTATAAATGACATAATAAGAATAGGAAAGAAAACTGACCAAATGCAACAATAATTGCGTGATACAGATCATTTTGTGGCAAGGAATAATTAGTTCGCTAATCATCAAGTTTTAAAAGAGACCTTACGGTGCTTACCTGACTATCTAATTGATGTCTAAAGCTAAGGTTGCACTGCCACCATTATCTTTATCATTATCTATCATAAATTACAACTGTTGCTGCTTTAAAATCTACTGGTTTGAAAAAAATATATCATTGGACAACAACCACTGCTTGTTATTATTATTAAAAAATAATTTGTATTGCGTAACATGAAATAGAAAAAAGAAACCACTTTGTTTTGTCCCAGTTTCAAACTACTGCACTCGACTAATTTACGAGCAGTAACTAGCCATTTTAACTGACACAAAATGCATGTTGCACTCTATGACCCCCTGTAAATTCTTCTCTAAACAGTTCTAGAAGACATACTTTTTCATTTTCATTGAACGAGTTGTTTTTGTAAATTTGATTGAAACTTGTTGAAAATGATACAAAGCTTGAAAGTGAAATAAAAAATGCAAGTAAACCTTGTTTTGTAATTCGTCGTTGATAAATGTTCCGTAGTTTTCTAGAATTAATGGCTAACACATATATACCCCACCCACCAACAAAAACATGTAAAAATAAAAATCGTCATGTGGCTGTTTTCTTGTACGTTATACCTGTTTTCAGAAGAAAATTTGATTTGATTAGATAAATTATCCCGGAGAACCTGTATCAGCTCGAGCTCAGCAACGGTTTCACTCCTTATTCTTTCAGATATGTGAAAAGTTGATGTTTTCATGTAGAAATCGTCGGATAAAATTTGTAAGGACAAATTTATGCAAATCGAATTATTTCTAATGATTGCATGTTCAAGAGAAAGAAAAAATACCTGCTTCCATCATGCCGGATCTAACTTTTAAGTTATAATTCCTACAAAATTTGCTCGTAATGAAATTCAAGATAAATGTAATAATGTAATTCAAAAGTGTTAGCAGTGCAGTCTATATGAAAAAAGTTGTCGGACCAGGCCTTTATTTGTAGTTTAGTGTCAGATACAAAGATAAACAAATGTCATTTATAAACAAAACCACGAATATTGTTGCATAAAATCTAACAAACAGGCACATGAAACAAATAATGAGTTAACTTGAATATGCTATAACGGTTTCTCCAATCCTTACCACGACGTGTCTTGTATACTTCTCTTTGCAATACTGCGGCAAATCTGAAGTCAAACTTAAAATTTGTAACACCATTTACTAATAAATACATATGTTGTCTGATTATTTGTAAATGAAGTAGTAATGTTCAAAGTCTCTACCTAAATAAAGTAAACTATAAAGAAATTAAGAAGACAAACAAAGGAACGCTGGTTTTTCAAAGATATTCCAATTTGATAATAAACTAGTCGTGGTGACCCACGATGGAAATCACGTAGCTGAAAGATTGTAGTCACGATGTCTGCGATTGTCTTCGACATTCTACGATATCTGCGATTGTGTTCGATATCTGGTGACCTCTGGAGTGACATTTGACATGGGGTGTCTGAACAAAAATTGATCCCCTTTGATGCCGCTATCGAAATATGCAATAATAAATTTTTGCCCATAAGCTAACATGGGGACCTTCAACCGACCACCGCATGACGTTTGACCCCGGAGGCTGAAATTCAATCCCATACGAGGTCTTGCCCTAAGCTTTCTATGCAACAAATTTGAGAAGAATCGGGCGACGCATAATAAAGTTAGAGCGCGGACGGACAGACAGACAGACAGACGGACAAACACGCCAAAAGCATAACTACGCTTCACTACGTTTCAGCTACGTAATAAAATATTACAAGTATTCACCTCGGACCACTTTACTTACAATATTACAAAATATTCGACAATATAAATTTTTAATATGCTGTAAAAATGGGAAGATGTTTGATTTTGGAATGTAAAATATAGAATGTGCATGAATACAAATTTTCACTCTCTGTGTCCATATGCTTTCAATCTTTTATTTAGGATTCCATGAAGTCCAGTTCGTGTAGATTCCTATGAATTAAAAAGGCGTGTACAATTTATAATTTTATGCATTATCCCCGCATACTAAATTTCATATTATCTGTACTTATTGTCTTTACACTGCCTTGTTATAAATGCATATTACACTCTACACGACTATGTGGAAGACTGCGACAAGAGAAAACTTAGACAATCCCTTTTTATAATCCCATTGTTGTAAAACAATGGAG
>JAQFYG010002440.1:0-14794 GCA_034694325.1 Entomobrya corticalis
GTACTTTTCTAGCTTTGAAATATCGCAGTAATTATTTTCGACATCAGCATAAAATGAAAATCAATATGTTTATGCTCTTTTACGGTATGCGTTTCTTTTGAAATATAATTAAAAAGCATTGAATTTGTCTACCTAACCGTCATTAATTATTATTTTGTATTTAATTCCTATTTTATAAAATACAAATATTTTAAAATTGAAAAACTGGAGTATATTCTAAGAAAAACGTCAAAAGCATTGTAAATTTATAATTTGCGAAATTGAAAGAAAACCTTTTATTGCCTTCAGTAATAATTCTGTTATCAATAAATCTATATTTATTACTTTTATCTAGATCATTTTAATGTGTAGTTTGTTTGTATGACTTGCACTCCAATATTTATGTATACTTGAATAAAATGATTCTTAGCAGAGAATAGATAGTAAAGTCATGCAAGATTGAAGTAATAAATAGCCCAAAGCAACTCCAAAATTGTGTTCAACTCACAAGTAAGCATACTAACTAAGCCATAAATCCTTTAATCCTTTCCAATTTGTTATGTTCCAAAAACAAAAGCCACAAAGTCAATTTGATTCTTATGAACACTTTTAAATGAACTAAATTTTAACCACAACAACAACTACAACGTTTGTATTGTGATTACACACAGGTGCATCATATAAATGTAGTACAATGAGCTTTTCAGCCTTTGTATTACAATGAATCTACCGCTAAATTGTGCCATCATACCTATAAATCTATTCTCTCTATTCGCGGTCGAAGCTCAAAATAGCGGAGACGCAGGGGACGGATGACAATTGTTTTTATAGCCATTGTCTGGTTATAATGTACTATCGTACAGGTAAAATATTTGGAGCGGATGAGAAAAGCTGCACGTTATATACATGTATGTTATGTCAAGCTTCGAGCTTCGACCGTAGATGACGAGTCAAATCAAACAATCAACAAAGAAAGCATTTCATTCCAAACTTCTATTTCATACTTTGCTTCAATCCCCATTTTGGGCATCATGTCTTTGTTCCAAGGAAGCAAACCAGTTAGGGAACAAACAACTCCTGCTAACAATTCTTCTGTAGATTAGCTTCTTATTAACCGGATACCATTTTAAAGACAATGGAAGGAGAGAGAGATAGGGCACAATCGTAAATAATGAAAATAAGTCGACCGGGTCTCCATATCCTTCCTTCTTCTATGCTCCAATAATAGTTAAAGTAGCTAAATACACGAAAATCCCATAAGCCACACAGTAAAGTATACTCGTCACTCTCCACTTATGTTCATTTCATTTACTTTGTTTACATTTCTAATAAATAGGCCGCGTTGCTCACTCAGCCTCAACCACTCGGCTAATAACAAGTGAACATCTTTATCCTTTCCCTTTTGTTACTGGTCCTTTCTTTTCCTATCTGCTGGTGTTGCAATAATACGCCTAAGTCGCAACTTTGTTCCGATTCTTTCTGTCTTTGCTTTTATAAGAGATTTCGTTTGTTCGTTAATCTTAGTGAATTGTAATGCTATTTGAAAAACAAATAGTAAATGACATTATACACATTGTTATTTAACTTTCTAAATGTTAGATTTTGCCTTCCGCATTTATTTAAAAGATAAGAGGAAACTAAAACAGAAATTGAGATAGTGCTTTAATTAATTTACCTGCTACTGTTTCTTCTGAAAACTTTTTTATGAAGCGTGTTTTTCTTTTTTCAAACCGAATATAACTTTTGCAAAGTATTTAAACTATAGTGAAGAAAAAACGTGTAACCGAAGCATACCAATAAACTAAATTCTATTTATTCATTGACAAAAGATTATTTGCACTTATTCTTCATTCTTGGTTTATGCTTTCTCTTTATACTAGCAAAGGCGTTTAAAAACATTTAAAAAACTGCGAAAGCCCAGAAAGTATACTATTAATAAGTATTATAGAGCAAAATTCATGTCAATGTTATCTGGTTCTGTTACATCCATAACAAGAGTCCAGGAACAGTATTTATACTATGAAACAGCTTATATTTATGGTAAACTATAGAAAACCATTTAGGCAAAAATTCATTTTTTTAAAGCAATCTATGCATTTATTTTTTCACAGATGGATGTGCAAAAGAAAACATTTCAGGAAAAAAGGGCCAGAGCACATTTGTCTTACAACTAGGGAGATATTTACTTGTGCTTCCGTTACTTCTTTTACAGAAATATAACGAAAATCTAAAAATGTGTATCGCTTTCCAGAAACTTTGACAAAGTTCTTTAGGAAATAGGTTTTCGAAAAAATCGATGTGCAAAAATTTCTGTTAGCTATACACTTTCAGACAGCACAAATAGACACACAAATGCTTAAGTTTAACAAGCTTAAGGAACACACAATAACTGCACGCGAATTCATTGGATAAAATAGTAAAAAGCCAGTGTTTTCTTCTTGGATGTTTCGCCTGTCACACTAGACACATGATTGACTTTGTTTACCGCCAACCAACCATATGCTACCCACGCATTTTTTTCACATTACCGTTAAAATGAGAAACAAAACGTACACACAAAATTATTCCGGAAAGGATGATACCTAAGAACGTCGCGGGAGGCCTTTCAAGTTTTTAGACAGAAATAAAAACTTTCTCGGATCTGTCTTTACATCGAGCTAGTATAAATGCTTATTGCTTATTTTGAAAGGTTGAACCAGTAGATTTTCACTTTTATTTGTAATGTGGTAAAGAAACGAGAAAGCATCTCTTTTCTTTGTCATTGCCAACATAAAGGTTGCAATAATATTAATGAAGGTTAACATACTACTGTTAAAATGTATTCCATCAGTTGAAGAATTTGTTTATATTGTCGAATAATCCAAACTATGTATGAATACTTAAATGTTTTGGTTTTGGTCAGGGTCATGTACCCTGGTAGTTGTAGCATGAGTTTTCATTGTGGTTTGGTTTAGGTATTTTTGGTATGTCTAACGTCTAAAATATCCTTGCTTTCTCTATAAATTCTCCCATTGTTTTCTTCAAAAATATATTTGTACAGCGTTGAGAGTGCGTAGATTGAAAGATTACAATCGAACAGAAGGCCAAGAACAATTTCCCACACATAGGATATGATTCGATTCTTTTAAGTCGGGTCTGGCGACCGATTTGTAATGCGGGTAAGACCTCAGGAGTATGGTGGTGGCAGGTCGGTTGGTCATTGACATTGCCAGACTAAATCACGTACATTTCGATGTTCATACGTTCTTTGCAGAATACTGAGGTTTCCGCAAGTCTCAACTCTCATCCGAGGGCTGTAGACTATCACGTAAACCAAGATAAAATGCATTAATGGCATTATATCTTGTGGAAATATGTCTGCTTTGTTGTCTGCGGTTATAATGACACAATGGAACCAAAGTAGATTTTATTCGGTCATAGTAGGATGCACAGACAACTCTACTTCTTTTTGTTAAAATGAACTTGGAATCCAATAAAATTGGATACTCTATTATCTGTGCACAGTTTATATAGATACCGGATTTGTTTTTGTAAACTAAAAATAATAAGTGGAGTAGAAGTATTAAGTACTTTTATCTCTTGGAAGAGTGCACTGAATGAATAGGTAGGTTGTCATGTTTACAATACGGAAACACAAATGGGTTTCTGAATGAAGAAAGAAAATAGAGAACAGAAGAGCTCAAGGGAAATTGTCCAGAGGGGCAAATAACTCATTGTGAAAGAAGATGTGCACATTGTTTGAATCTAACAAAGTTATTTTAGTACAGGCAAAACGGACTCGGTGAAAAAAGACGATGAAAATAAAAAGTGACTCGTTCCATTGACTTGTCAGTCATGTTTCTCTTTTAGTTCGAAAGATTAGTAAATTTCCTGAATTTGTCTCTGGGTTAGTACTAGAATATTCAGTATCTGATATACATTGTTCCAAAGCATATTGTATAAATTACTATAAATCCTGACGAAAATCGATCTTTTTATGTGACGGTCATTCCATTTTTTTTTATTTTCGAAATAAAAAGTATGTTTCCAGTAGTGCTTTCCTCCAACATAACTTTTTGCATTTTATAATCCGTATTTAACTTATTGTTACTAAACGTTCGTTTGAATTGAGCAGATCTCAATCATTTACTTTTTTATGATTCATAGTTACATCAAAATAATAACTACAACGTTGATAGGCATAACCACAATGTGTTATAAGCTGAAGAGTCAAAACCACAGAAGAAATTATTTTTAGTTGTCCGTGAACTTTTACCGCAAAATCTGCAAATAAATGTTTTCAAAAACTTCTTTAGTTCTTTCGACAGCTTATGTACGAACTGAAAAACCTAAAAAAAGTTCATTTAGTGAAAGTGAGAAAATTAAATGATATATTTATGGACCCCAGAGAAACGAAAAGATTAGGGAAAGAAGTAGAAAGTTTTCAAGTTCATTTTCAAGAGATGTTTCAGCAGTTCATTGTTGGATGATTCTAGAAGAAAAATGCAGTGCACTCTATATAGCCTGTCCGGCTTCTTTGTCTTCATTACGTTGAGTTGATGGCACAAAGAGAATCAATGCATTATATTGCACTTTTATAAGGCTCGAAAACACTCATTCGTAATAATGATGGTGATGCTTGCGATGATGAAGATATATGACTTCAGAAGTTTTTATATTTAGTGGAAATGGAAAAATCTTTTTACTTGTCATGAGTTTGTACAGAAACTCTTAAAATGAGGATTTATGAGCATTGGAAAACTTTGTGTCTACAATAGTAAAAGTGAGAATTGCAATAAAAAACTGAAAGTAAAATATAAGTGTAATGAGAAAAACTTGATTCATGGTTCTAAATAACTTTTGTGAAAAAGCTAACCACCAAATAAGAAAGAACCACCAAATTATGCGTTCAAGCATTCGAAGAATTTTTAAATGCTTTTTAGAACTGCCGTTTCATTTAATTAGATTGCACTAAATCAGCACAACGGTTTGATGACGATTCATGAAATCAGAAAAAATTATCCGTTTACTGCATGATCATTATCAAATTGGCGATGTCCTCGTCAAGTCCTTATTTTTTATGATTTCATACACAGATCAGAATAAAGATTATGTGATTTGTGTGCGTTCATAGGAAAGTAAAATCAATTTCGTTTATTGTTCATTAAATTGAGCTCCTGTTAACAATAAAAGCGACAGTTTAAGTATAAAGGTACGTAAAAGCCAACAACATATTTTATGCTTTGTTTACGTGCATTTTATTTATTTTATTACGTATAGCTTACTTGGTATTTTTGTTATAAAATCATTTCATATAACAAAGCAATTGGTTAGTTGATTGCTTAAATGATTAATACTGATTGAAAAAAAATTGGGTTTATGCTCATATGTCAAGATTTGCAATTTCTTGCCCTATTTTGATAGCACCTGCGTAACGTTTTCTGTTTTACAAAGCATATAATTGTTACCTAGATGTTCTATTACTGAATAGGTTCTTATTTAACGGATGACATTCTAAAGACAATACGAAATCATACAATCTTATATTTTCTGATATTAAGTCTACAAAGTTGTCATTTCTTTCCTATTTGTCTAATGTGTTTGCTCCATTGACAGTGAAGTTACCCCAAGACAAGAGAATCCCATAAAACATAGAACAAAAGCATATACTTTCCACTTGTGTTCATTTCATTTACTCTGTTTACATTTATATTTAATCGTCTGGTTGCTTCGCTCAACCTCAACCACTCCGTTAATAGTAATTGGGCATCATCTTTTCTGTTTTGTTTTATTTTGACATTTCACTATTTTGTTTGACTCGTTCTTGGTATACAGTTCCTTCTTATGATTAAATCATTCTATCGTTGGTTTCAAGAGATTTTATTTGCTTCTCTCTTAGAAAATAGAAATCTTACTGACGATAGTGAGAAGAGCGAACTTGACGAGTGAGAGGCTTAGTCATTACCTGATTCTCTAAATTAAGTTTTCAGCTTCCACTATAATTTATAGGATAGGTAATAAGAAACGAATACGGAAGTACAAACGGGCATGCAATTTCAAGCACAAATGTTATCTTTTATAGTTGCTTCTTTCACTTTTGTTCTCTGTAAATGTGCCATTCATTTTCTTGAATCTGTGTTGCGGCTTTACAGCAAAATATTGAAATATACAGTGGTAGCAAAAGATAAACCATAGAAATAACATACAAAGAAGTATGTTTGGCGTAAAGCAAAAAACAATTGTAACATAAAACAGAGAATACAAAAAACTTTCGAATGTACATTTCATTTATTGTCGGAAAGAAGCATTCCTTATTATAGTTGTCATTATCATTGTTTCAAATTTCCTTTATAGCATGCGTTACCTATGAATCCACACAGTCGGGATTCTAAGAATAGATATTAAAGCCCTTTAAAAGGATGAATCTGTTGTACAAAAAGCCGAGGTAACTAAGACGATGTCCTCAATTTCACTCTTCCTACTTAATATGCATGCCTGTGTATTTTCGGTAATGCGTGTCCTACAAACGTTGTAAAGGAACCATTGAAATGAGTATGTTGTTTCCACACCAAAGGGGGAACTAGGTTTTCTGATCCGCTTTTTCTTTTTTTGCAAGTGAAGGCTTAGAAGTTCTTTGAATCTTTTACAAAAAATGTGCAAGTCTTCCGTAAGAACCTTTTACGTAAGAAAGAGAAGCAAAGAAACGAAGGTAAAAGGATGCTTAATGTGTCAAGATTTGTGAACCGAAACGAATCTGGGACAGATGGCTACCACCAAGAGAAAGAGTTGTTTGAATTTCTTATTTGTTCGTTCGCCTAGAAAAAGGTTGATATCGAAAGTAAAATTCTCATTTTAGTTTTGGAAGATAATCTGTTTTGTCTAAAATTATGCAGGAGTTTAATCTAAAGGTTTTAGAAAATTACCTTCAACCTTGTATCATACCATTGTAATACATTAGAATAGTTTTCTCCTTGAAGTGCAGTTAAAATAATAATTATTTAAATTAGTGAGACAGTGTTTGTATCGAATGCGGTTGGTAATTAGTAATTAGTAATATTTTTGTCAAACAGTAGGGATCCGAACTTGACATGACAACAAATTTATATTAAAAAATGCTAACTGCAAAATGGTAGTTAACTTTATTTTTGCATTTAGTTTGAAGATATACAGTATACGGTATGCCTAACTTTGCTTACTCTGCTTTATTATTACCTCATCATTGATTACGCAAATATAGACCTGTTGAATCTGATATTCAATTAATCCAGCGGTGTCCAATTACTATATTAAGTGGCGTGGGAAATAATCAACCAAAATATTGAATATTTGCTTCTTTTTTTGAGTAGCTGATTAGCAATTATTACATTATTTTAGTCAACTTTAATTGCTCAAACTATAAGCGACTACGTTTTTGTAATAATTTGTTTTGAAATAAATTTATTTTAAAATTTACAATCAAATGGTTACTCCAGCTTTTAAAGACTTGTTTTGTTTTAATGAACGTCTTTCAGGCGTTATTAACTGATTTTATATATTGTATTATTTGCATTGCCTCATTCATCCAGCTGAAAAATCTTGCCTTACTATCGCTAGTTTCTTTTTTATCTCTTCATTAAAACTGACAATGCCATACAGTTTGCTCAAGAAACCGAAACCGCCCGACTATAGGAAAGTTTTTGAAAAGTTTCTTTGTGCATGGAAACTAATTTTTACAAAATTAACTTATATCCAACTAACTTTTTGAGCTTTGCTTGCCCGTTTTTATTTCTATTGTTACCCGGAAAAAATCTGCAACTGTTTGCGAGTTATAAAAGAAAGTATTCCATGGTTTTTCAAAGTCTTGAATTCGTAATATTTTGAAGCTTATAATTTTTTGAAATCGTTGATAACAATAGCATAAGCATAACTACTCACGATCAGTGTCGCTTTGGACAGAATAATGCTGACTAACATGTAAACCATATATTTAATATGAATAGTGCTGATTTCGAGAATTTTCAGAAAACTGGGCCTGGAACTGGAACAAAAATTTCAACCTTCTAACTATAGAGACTGAGTCAAACGGAGCGAAATTTGAAACATTCTTTTTATATTTATGATTCAGTTCGTACGACTCCACTTTTGGATTGAACGACAAAATACGCTTTCAATTTTCTTTCTACATAATTTTACGGAATAATGTTTTGTGCATCCGATAAAATTTGATTCACATTTACTTAAGTCACTGAATTCAGCGCTTAGAGAAAAATGTCGGGTTTAGGGTGTATTTCCTGGTGTGGAAACAAGCGGTAATCATGATATAACATGACAGCATGGATGGCTTTGTCATTTTCATCAGTCAACAAAGTCAAGCATTTTTTACATATACCCTATATAATGCATCGTGAATGAAAATTGAAAATGCACTGGTTTGTTATATTTGACTCTTTACTTATTTTTTTGTTATAAAGAACTGCTCTGTTTACGGCACTTTAGCCAAACGGGTTTTTATAGTTCCTTGTTAATATGGACACTTTAATGCTAATCCATGTTTACTATGAGCGAAAACAAACTTGTCTAAAATTGCAGCTCAGCAAGGTCTACACAACGATCATTGACGGCGACCATGTCGATCACTTCTCATTGTCTTCAGTTTCTAGTTGAAGTCGATTTGCTCAAGGAAAAGCCACAGTTTTCAATTCATTTCTTTTTGCTTTCTCTTTTAAACAAACGAACATTTATTTTTCCACTTTTCTCTTCTTAAAGTATAGTTTTCGTTAGCGTTACTAGCTCTCAGTGTCAACCACATCATTTTTTTCTTTGCTATAAATATGCAAAAAAGCATACCATTTTATATCATTAAAAATATATATTAAAAAGCACCCCATAAACTGCAAGTATCATTTTCCGCTTCCTTTAACAGCTACAACTGGAAATGTGGGAAAAAAATTTCACTAGTTTCGTTTTATCTTTTTATTCTTTAGTTCTTTTGAAACTTAAAAGTTTCGTACTCTAACTAACCTACTCCATCTTTACAAAACGACAAAAAGAGCATAAATTACATGACGCTGTAGCCCCAACAAAAGATTGCAAGATGTGATATTACTTCTCTGTAAAGCGTATATACAATATAAAAAGGCACTTTTTTATATCTTGTTTGCATATTGTGAAGAATCCTTTTGACTTTTTTATGACTCCACATATTCAAAATTATTTGTATTCAAGAAGGCACTTTTTGTCGCAAACATCAGTTTTATTACACTCTTTAGAAATGCAATTTTGATTTGGTATATATCCCCCAACATTGCTGCATGTCAACAAAGAATAAGAAACAACAAACGATGATATAAAACAATATTGTGTTGATGACAGTGAAATACAGTCGGCAACATGTCATTTCTTAAATCGCCTATGTTTTTTGCAAATTTTTATTTACGTGGTATCCGATCAATTAAAAGAAATACAAAAGCACGGCTGTTTGGTGGAAAAAAGTTGATCTGTTTCGTTTCTTAGCGTTACAAATGTCATTCAGTCAATATACTTTGTGTCGTTTAAACAAAACAATTTTATTTTTACAAAACAGAACTAATGTTATTGTACTTTTTGCATTTTCGTAATAAATAACTAATATTTAAAAGCAGAAACCCCAACCCAAATAAAATAAGCTAATTTTTAGTTAGTGAAAGCTTTAAGGGAACATTTTTTCAGTTTCTCCAAATTCTGTTGTGCATCCATCAGTTGATCACCGAGCTATCAAATATATCAACAAAACTACCCAGTAAGCGTTTAGTATTTGCTGCTATATATTTTTCATGCTAATATCAAGTAACGCAAACGACTATAGAACCCATTATGTATTTATACCCTCAAATGTAGAACATAAATATTATAGAGTATTGTATATACTGTATATATTGTATATTGTATAGAGTTTTAGCATATAATATAAATCTAAATTCCGTCTCTCTTAATCATTTCTATTGTAATCATGTCATCAGTCCCCATGTCAAGTTTTCAGAATATGTAGGCATGGATTAATTTGATTCTCAAATATTTACAAGCTAATTTTTAAGCTCTTTTATTTACAACTTGTTTCGTAACCATAGCAAGAGCGGGTAAGCTTCAACAGCAAAATGGATTACTTTCCATTTGAATTTTGTCTACAGTGCAGTGTGCTACTAAACGGGAAAAATCTAGAGAATTCAATATAATATGTTTTCATGCTACTTTTAATGTACAATAGCACTGATAGTATTAGTACTGTGTTAGCAGGTTTATTTTTCCTGTATTTTTATGCTTTATAGCTTTAATTTATTTGACCACGCCAGCTACAGTCATACATACCGTCAAATTGTCCACCGATCTATAAAACACAGAGAATAAAATTCGAAGTATTCATTAACACCATGCAAATACTTTGAATAAATAAAAAATAGAAATTCCGCGACTCATTCAAAATTTATGTGAAAGCATAGTAATGAATTTCACTTAATCTATTTGACTGACACAAAAAGAGTAAAACTGCGTCACATTAACCAAGTAGTGCCACACTTACACACATATTTGAAACCTGACTACTGTAATGAAAGTAAAAGTGACTTACTGACTGACAACCAAAGAAATATAATATAATTCTAAAAGAGAGAGAAGGTTTGAGTCCATCAACGTAATCTTGAGCATTCATCAACATTGCATACGCATTATAAAAGCTTTGTATTTCGCATTTCTAGATTTTCCAGACATCAAATAAAACACCATGACAATTTGAAAGACTGGCAGACAGCTCACGAGGGTATTAAATGACGAAATCCAAACCAGAATCTTCACACAAAGTAGACCATATTGTCGCCCGGGACTTTAATATTATATTGTACCAAAAATGCATGAAAATGAGCGTGAGTCAAGCAAGTACAAAGCTATTTTTAGAAACAAAAACCATGCATTATCACATAATAAGCTGGTTTAAATTTTTCTTGAAATCTTAATATCATTTGCTTTATTCAGTAAGGCGACAGAATAGTCCTCGTCAGCAGGATGTATGTGTTAGGAGCCAGATCTTGACTCGAAGGACAGATCTTCGTATTCTAAACTATCGAAAAATAAATTTCCTCACGCTACTAATTTATGGCAAAGCTTTTTTGCCAAACAATTTTTCTAAATATATTTCAATTTTAAAACAACCAAATTTATGTCAAGAAGGTAAGAAAAAATAAAATGAGCACGTGTCAGGGAGTGAAATGTGTCGATACTAGAAACTGAAGCAAACGAAAGATCAATATGCTTTCTAAGATTACAAGACTCGTTTTCTCCTTTTTCCTTTTGCCTTTCAACTGCTGGTTACATTCTTTTGCTTGTCTTCAGCAGAAATTTTGAACTGTTATATGAAAAAATATTTTTTGCTTCTGTTTGTTTTATAAACAGAAATACTAAAATAAAAGGTTAAATCTAAGTACATAAACATTTTCATATGCCCGTTCAAATGAATATAAAAGAATGCTATTTTATTAGAAGTTTGTGTTCGCCTTTATTTTTACTCCCACAAAACCGTCATCATGCCTACTTGTATACCTACCGCTCACATACGTAAAAATTACCAAAATCAAAGTCACAATGAAATTATATATCGTCTAAATTACCTCCAAAGCACCTTGTAAAAATTTTCGATTGAAAAGATTCCAATTGACCAAAGCATGCGGCAAAATAAAAAAACAACATGTCATTCAACAATGCCAAGTCAAAATGTCAACCTTTTATAAATTATTTGTGATTTGGATAAAATTTCATTCGTTTACTCTGAACTTACATTAATGGTTGAACATAAGACTACAAAAAGCTTTAACATTGAAAATATCCAGCTTTTTACGAGCTTTCTCCAGCCAAACAAACTTTTCTAGTACCACCTACTGCGTTACGCTCGGTTCAATTTGTTTCATGCTGACTTTTCCATTACTACAACTTTTACAACAACTACTAATAATCACCAATTCCTTTTATAATAGTATTTATAACATGGTACTAAAACATAACAGAAACGTGCATAAAAAGGTAGAAGAAAGATCAAACAAATGAAACTAACGAGCAAAGTGCAAAGTCAAACATACACTAACACACGAAAATGAAAGCAAGTACAATGTTAAGGGCAATGGCACATTGAAAACAATAAATTTCCTGTCCCGTGTCCCGTATTGTCCAACCCCGTATTCTATTTTAGTCTTTGGTGGCTTCTTGAGTTCCATTGTCTCATTTAGGCTCTTTCTATTTTCCTGAACCGTATTTTGTCACAAAGTAAATTGGCTAGGGAACAAATTACTCTAGCTATTTGTGTTAACTTATATTTCTGTATTGTTCTCACTTGAACAGAGATTCAAAGACAATAGAGAGCTCTAAGTATTTGTGCAAACCGTCAGTTAGCAAAGTCGCCTTTTCCTTCCCCTTCGTTATTTTCCATGATAATGAGAGTGGCTAAATACAGGGAAAATCCGTAAGGTATATATAAAATAGCGCGTGGCGCCTTTTCCTTGTGTTCACTTTATTTGCATTGTTCACATCTCTATTTTACTGGCCAGTAGATTGCGTCTTTGTGTACTCTACATACAGCCTGAACATGTCCACGTGGAATACAATAAGTGGACATCTCTATTCTTATATTTTCCTTTGTTATCTTTTGTTTTACTTTCTCCTGGTCGTTTTGTGTCGTAGACGTAATCATGCTACTCTTTTTTGCTTTAAGTGGATTCCTTGTTTCTTTATTCTCCGGGCTGTATGCCTCCGTTGGGGATATCATTGTTTGTCTCCTGGTTTTCGAAAACGGAAATGTTCCGGGAAAGAGGAAACAATATAGATAATTACGTACTTACGAAACATAACTGAAATTTTTATCGTTTTCTTACTTTCCAGGACTTTTTTTGTATTTCGGTTTTGTTGTATTCGGCGAGGTTAATGTTTTCAAAGAAAAAGAAGGCTTACGGAATCTGACTGCTTACATGTCCTTCACTACTTACGTACAAAATTCTTGAATATACATACGCAAAATAAATGTATAAAAAATCTTAATACGCTGCTTTAGAAATGAACTGCAGTCGCCATTGCTGAGTAAAACTGATAAAAACAATAAGCAATAGAAGCAATATAATTTTCTAACTGTAATTTCCAGCTTCCAGTTTTTGTCTTTAGTCGAAAAGAAATCTAAACTTCGAGCGTTTTAGTAACTAAATTCAAAAAATTATGTTTACTTTTAATCTAAAAAATAACTGCAGTGTAATAAGTTTAAGAGAAAAACGTTCCTCATGTTTTGGTGTTCGGTACCTGTTAAAAGTTTTCGAAACGAATACGGTACGGTGTGATTAAAATTAAGAATATGGAAACATAAAAAACATGCTTCCAAATGAAATATATAAGCACTCATACTTACATAAGTTGCGTTTTAAACATGTTTTGTAATAATGATACACCGATACTTAAAGGGAGAAAGCATGAACTTTCTTTATGTCGTTCCTTTCAGCTCTAAAGTAGTATCAAGGTAGAAAACATGAGAAAACTATATTCATTTGAGTTGCCGAATCCCATACGACACGAGAAATTTGCAACGGTTTTCAGTAAATAAGTCTCATGAAATATATTTGGCGTCTGTATTTATACTTTTGGGAAAACAATGAACTTCCGTGTATTCCAAGGAGGAAAAAAAGCAGCAAAGAGGATTCACGGAGAGATGCTTAGTGTGCTAGGGTTTACTAGGATTTACGGCAGAAGACCGGAAAAAAGATACACTGTCACGACTTCCTAAGCGCACGTTCTTATTTTAAATCTCCCAAAACATGAATGTGTCTCCTAATTAGCGCAACGAAAGAATCCAACGAAAATGTTCAGGAAAGCAATAAAATACGATTTCTGCAGAGCAACATATAGTATATATATATGTGTTAGGCAAATTTGTGCATCATACAGTTTTGCATGCAATCGGACGACCAGGATCCTACAAAATAAATTTAACTGTTTGTGAAAAATGTTAACCATGGCGATATAAGTTTATGAATTTTTAAACCAATATTGTTTTGTCTTCAATTTGCTGTAGGTTTATATTTGTTTTGCCATTTAATGTCGTAGCAAACTGAGATAGAAAAGTCACCTATCATTACACGTACGATAAATGCCAGCATATTTTTATAAGTAGCGTTTAAGCTTGTCAGCGCTCAAGCAGTTGTCATTCGACACCAACCTACACTTTGTTAATTATTATCATCATCATAACTAATAATGATCAATACTTTTATTTAACGTCGAATGTTTAATTCTCATTTTTAATTATTGCTACGGGAAAAAATTATTTAAAGTACCAATTAGCTCTTGGTAACGGTTTAAAAAATTGCACACCGCGCCAAATAGCCGGTTATTTAGCTTTAAACATAAAAAGTTTTTTGGAGCTTCAAGTTTGCTTCATATTTTTTTACGTCGTCCTATGCAAACTCGAGAAACTCTTTTTAACCTTTTATTTTATGAATTTTCCCTTTCTTAGTTCCCCAAGTAAACTGGGCCAGATGCCAAATTTTTGTATCTATTTTTGTAGCACACGCATACCTAACGACATAATACATAAGAATATCACATGCAATATCGTTAAAAAGAAATATGCTTCATACATGGACAGAACACATCAAATAGTTGCAACAGGATATCCGCAGATATCTACCACATATCTTCAAGATATCTCCCAGATATCTCTAAGATATCACCCAGATATCTGCCAGATATCCCCAAGATATCTCCAAGATATCTCCCAGATTTCTCCAAGATATCTCCCAGATATCTCCAAGATATCTCCCAGATATCTCCAGGATTTCTCCAAGATATCTACCAGATA